>JBBBDQ010001223.1:2210000-2337500 GCA_037127315.1 Ascarosepion bandense
CTGGCAAGATTTGAAGTTACGCAAACTAAAAGTGATAGATACCTAATCATAAAGTATTAATATATTACCTGTGCATTATTTTATGTTAATAACGTGGAATAATTCTCCTTTCCAAGCAAATGTATTGGAAATACTAGGAGATGACTTGACTCCCTAAAATGTCTTTCTTCGGTTACAAAAAACCTCGGGCACAGGTATCTCTTAATTCATAATATAATTAGTGTATGTTGCATTGTACCGCTGGTCATAGCTGAAAAATATAGTGAAGATTTTTGATATCCACGTATGTATTACTTTAACACGTACTAAAGGAAGAGCCTAACGTTGCCATATTTGTATAAAAAGTGTCTTTCCCTTGAACATAAGTTTCACATTTGGTCTAACATTATTCGAGAATCAGTTGAACATTACTTGAAATCGTATTATGTTGTTCAAAAAATAATATCCGATTTAAAAAAGAACTTTTATTACAGAATTAAAGGCTTTACATCAATCAAAATAGTAACACTGTGCAACTATAGAGTCTTGCAATCGGGTTACAAGATTTTTTATGTCTTTACGGTTAAATTGTAAAAGCCAATAAATCATTGAATGTAGTTTCTCTTTCTTTTTTTCAACGGAATGTCTGTTGACTTAAAAATGTTAGGAAGTTGTTTAAAAAATTGTAGAAAATGGGCAAAAGATAAGGGGAATATGGTAAATGTAGTTAAGTCTTTTATACCAAGAACGTGAGCTTTGCAGTGTCATTCAGCCAACGTGTGTCCAAGGGTTTTCATGAAGCCTAATTGGACGGCATCAATTAATCATGGCTGTTCACATTTTGTTTTAATGAATGTGCATTTCCTGCAGTTGCTGACGGTAAATTTTTGTAGTGATGATCTTGTTAAATTCCAGGATGTTGTAATGGAAATGGTGAAAAGACACTTTACTAATTAAAAATAAGAAATATATTTTGTGCAACTATTGTAACAATATATTAGAGTGAAAAAGATTTAATCTAAATCTGGACATTATTTTCTGAACAACCTTATATCTTTATGTAATTATTCAATTCAATGTAACGATTAAAAATAGAAATTTCTCAGACTACTTAATTTCGCAAAGACTATTTAGCATAAATGCTGTTCTGATTTGTTTTTTTATTATTAAAATCATTTCAAATCGCTTTATAATCACATGATTTCCAACTAATAATGAAAGAAAAAACAAGAATTTTTAAAAATTTGATTTTAATTTGATGGCAAGTTTAAAACTTCTCTGAAAATTATATTCCGTTTAAGGGAAATCAATGCAAACGGTCGAGTTTAATTCTAGCTGATTTAAAATTCTGAAGTTCAACTCTTAATTTTCTGAATTTAAAATTAGTTTAGGTTTTATATTTATAGTAAATGTATTTCGATGAATTATTAGCGGAATGACACCGGTGGGTTTCTGAATCAATAAAGAAAAGAAACTAAGAGCAATTTGTTTTTCAAACTATTCAATAAAAATTATTAATTGAAAGGTGCTACTTTTTCTTGAAATTGATATATTTTATTTTAATGAAGACAAAATGGAATAATATTTTAGCTATTTTATATCTATATGATTTATGATTAAGTTCTCTCACTTTTCCTTGTATCTGTACATTCGAATACTTTATATTGTTACAATGTAATTCAACCCATAGAAAATTAGAATACTTTTTAATCCATTACTATCAACTTGATGCGGAATTTTTACATTTTCTCTCGTTTAATACTAACATAATTGCCAAGACCACAACCACCTCCACAAAATCTCGTAAATAAAATTGTAATTTAAGCACGTTTTTTGTATGTGACAACAGTTAAAATAAACATAAATAAACCTACATTATGTCCAGTACATTTAGAAGAAGGTACTTTTTATGATTAAACGATTTGCTGTATGAGTCAAACACAATTTCTGTGGAATTGAGATATACATTTTTGTTTACATTACTACGTCTTCCTCTGAATAGTGTTTATGCTTTCCTGTTTAAACATGTATATTTTAAGTGTCGGGTCGACTGTTACGTAAGCATAACTTCATCGAAGTCTTTTGTATTAGGCTCATTGGAAAAAACAAATAGTGAATATTCGATAAGTATAATTGAAAGCTTTCAATCGCGCTAATGTATTGTCGAATGTTTTCATATTAAATTTATAGCTCATTCTCTTTACTCACTTAAATTTTTCTTCTAGGAAATGTAAAATAAGGAATTGATGAATAAATATATTTTTCATATTAAAATGCCAATGATATAAACATATAAGAATGTTCTAGGTGTATATATACTTCGAATGTTTATGGTTTATGGTCATCTCAAGTTGGAACACAGCTTTTTGATAGATCACCGAAAATAAGCAAGGTTAAATCTTGTCAGTATCTAAATGATTTCCCCTTAGTATCACTGGATGCTTTAAGCTTGGATGTGCAGCGGTGTAATGTAATAGCAAGAAACTGAAAATCGCAGAACCGGTTCTAATCGGTTTCTTTAAATTTACCTATCTTCAAATACTTTTGAGAAAAGTATGAATCTACCTCTACTCCCCAGCTGAGGATTAATTATTAAGACGTGTATCAGTACATCGATAATATCTTCAAAATATTTTTACAATTTGAAATATATTTTCTGGCTTTAAATGAATTGCAAAAACGTATAATCCAAAATAAACAAATCAATTAATATACAATTTTATGCTAAGCCCAAAAGATATCAAAATGAATCCAAGAATTAGATTGAATGCTTCGAATCCTATCGGTTAAATATGCTTATAAAATTAATAAGAAATAATGAAATATCAAATTTCGGGAATAATTTTTTTTTTTTTTTTGTTATATTCGTTTTTCTCACAGTGAATTCGAAATGAACCGACAGTTAAAAAGCAATAAAATTTCAGAATGGGAATAAATATTTCTTATTTCTCATGAACTTTCAGTATTTTATTCACAATTCGAAAATCTTTGCCTTCTACATGTGTTCATCTTCATAGTTCCTAGGAAAGAGAAAATTTCATCGGTAAAAAACTGCTTAAATCCTGCCGCTACAACAAGAAACACAAAACATAATTATTTAAATCGTTTTCTTGTAAATTGTTAAAACTTAACTTAAACCAATGATGATTATTGGGAAGAAACATTATACAGCTCTATTCTGTTAGTAATAATATTCGTATTAAATCTTGACCCATGAGAATCTTGATTTGCAATGCATGATATAGAATCATTATCATAACTTACTGGAAACAATTTTAGAAAAAAAAAGGGGCAAAATGGGGTTTAATTATGAAATATATTTATTTTCATCATTGTTTAAATTATTTAGCGAGCTAGTTCAGAAGTTAAATAAAGTAATACAAAAGTTAGTTTGTTCAGTGCCATAAGTGATACACGTTTTGTGCAATCATATCTCGAAAGAGACATGACTAACTGGGTAGAAGATTATCCCGCAGTATGTTGCCATTGCTTTCTGTGTTAGACTTGTTGCCAAGCAAAGCTATAGAACCCAATCTGTTCTGTAACCTATAACTGGAGGGAAGAGACTGATTAAACCTTTCCCAAGTGTATTTGTGCGTAAATGAATGCAACGAATTCGACTGGAATTTGAACTCGGCTCCCCAATTTCTCGTACCGAATCGATATCTACTGCACCACAACGCACATCCCCAAAGCAGAAGAGTGACAACGTAAAGATAAAGTACATGTTAAGTAATAAGGAAAGAGAGCGTCTTGACTATCAGAAAAAAGTTTCAAGTATAATTTATGCCAAAATCCAAACTCCTTTATTGCTTTAAGTATTTCAGTTCCGTTTGACATTTAAGAATTTGATTAACTGAACTTGATCAAGTGCTTCACCTCGCGAATGTTCTGGTCTAATATTATGCATAATTTGTAAATTTCAATAAAATATAAATAGCTAAAACAACCAGGCAGACAGGAGAGGAAAACAGCAAAATTTTATAAGAAATGTATTTTTCTCTAAACAACTTCCTCTATACGTGTAATTTTGTTTCGTACACACACATGAACTAATTATACTTCGATCAATACATTTTAATTAGCTTCCTTTCGGTTTCTTTAAGTTTGTTGAAAACTCCATGAGTCACGCAATTTGTTCTTTCATTTCTTTCTTTCATAATATGCATACAAATATGGAGAGAAGACAATTAATTTAACAAACTCCCTGTTGTCGTGTAAAAATACACGAATATATAAAATCCACAAGATTTATCCAATATTAATATTGGAAAATATAAGCTGACATGCATATTTATTAAGGTTAAAATTAACTACGCAACATCAACTTGAATGTAATCAACAGCTGATGTATAATGCAATGTTTCGATTTATTTTCTTTTATCATAAATAAATGTTTATTATCACCAAAATGTCATTGGACAGTAACCTATTATATCTATGTTTTTAGAAATGCCTGAGAGAATTAAGATAAATTATGGATGAATTGGCTGGAGAGTTTATATCGTTAAGGACACATAAGCAACTGATTTCGTTACCTATAGAAGCCAAAACAGCTGAACCGACTTTCTTGCGAATTTACACAGTTGTACTATATGTGTCTGCCAGAGTTCTTAGCTAGGTTTTGTGTCGAGGTACCCCGATAAGTATCGAAAATCGATAATGGAAGAAATCGGGTTATAGAAGGAGTGGTCCAACTTTAATCAAATTTGATACACTCATAGACAAAGACATATGAAACAATATTCAGAGGTTTCAAGGTTGCAGTTCTTACAGTAGTGAAGAAAATCGATAATATATACCGGGTTTGATCGAATCAGTTTTTCAGCCCTTTTATTTTAGTTTTTGCTTCGGGTTTGGCTCTAAGTAGGTATAATTGTAGTTCTTAGTCTCAGCCATGATATCATTTGCTCAGAGGACTTATTTAGCCTTCACAATTCAGTTTACGACGAAATAAACTTATTTGATATCGATACCAGGAAATCAAAATTTGATTCATTTTTCTTTCAGTCTACGGTTTCGCTTTAACTGGTAGCAACTATTGCTTTTTAGTCTTTCGTGCCAACGTCCAAAGAGTCTGAAATCTAGGGCCATGTATTAGTTTAAAAGCTTTCATTACACCCGAGCAACGCCGGGCTATACTGCCAGTGATATTTATCGGATCAAATGTTTGTGTGTAGTACATGGTAATGTAAAAATGCAAATGATAGAAGGAAGAAGTGGTAAGAATTGAAGATGATTCTCGTAAGAAGCACAGTTGAATATTGACCCTTAACTTTTAGAGGTCGCAACTCTTGTGTTCCAGGAATCATTTTGAACGCGATGAAAAATAGTAACTGAGCATCACAGCTTCAGCATGAAAACAATGCTATATTTTGGTCTAACCAGAGTCTTGCCAGAATAAAGACTGTTTCAATGCGTCGAGTTCAAACAGAATAATATAGACAATGAAGTTAGGATGTTAAAAAGAGACAATCGACGATTATATCCGAATGTCGCCTGCTTGTTTATGTTTTCTCTTATCAATGCTCAATGCCATTACAGTTGACCACCACACCTGACTGTTTGAACATTCTCGTTTTCTCTAATTTTATATTTCCTGGGGGAGTTCAAATCGTTGTTAATAAGAACTAACTCTGTAACACTATGCTTCTTTTATGAAGTAGTCGTTTTCTATAAAAAAATTTTGCGCTGAAATATCACTAAGAAAAGGGTTTGTCAAATATGCTTTACTAATAATCTAAAAACTGTAATAGAATGTTATTAAATAAATAAACAAATAATGGCTTAAAATGAATAGGCAAAGCATTGAGTGTTTTAAAGTAAATCCGATACTAATAAAAAAGGGACAGCAAATACAAACATGACATAGATGGTTAATGCACAAACTCTGGAGTTGGGAAATTACTGGAAGACTTTTATGAATTATCAATTAGTTCATAACGAGTAGGCCACTGGATGTATTTCTTAACGACAAGTTATCTGAAACGCAAGCAATCAACGTTGGCGTTCCCAAGTTAACATTTCAGTTCAACTCTCAATCTACTTACAGAAATGATCTGTCTAAGAGGATACTAAGATATTATATGAATATTTGTGTTGATGATACAATGGTATATGGATGCACATCCCAAATTTTATATGGTATTAACCTTGGAGCTGGTCTATGCTCTGACCTAGCCCAATGTGGCAAATCATATTCAATGTTTCGAAAAAAAAATAAAAACTTTCTATCATCACCGAATACACAGTAGATTTTCACTCATCACGACGAACAGGTCTTCTCCAAAGGAGGTCTCATGCCTCGAGCTTCTATTCGAACTTAGGTTCAATCCAGACATGAAGGCGAACTAGAACAGTATATCCAATGGCAAAGATGCTGGAAAAATTATCAATTCCCTGTACGACTCCAGTAAGTACATGATTTATTTTCCTATCCTCTAACGTTAAAAGAATCAGACTGAAAATGATGAAAGGCTAAAATTATATGGACATCATCTACCTAATCTTTCTTTTCCAGTTTCGATAGAATTAAAAAAAGGTTCCGAGTCCTTGCGGAAAATTAACTGTTTTCCAATATGCGGTCTCTGATTTCCACAAATGAGATATGTCTTGTTCCTCGCTACCTCTTTCAATATTTCGAGAAGTGCTCAAACAAACTACATTCCTTATATTCACCACTTTTTGCTTTCCCGGCTTAGAACCACATTGGCATGCACAGTCAATTGTAACTAAAATAGCTCCCTTACATACCATCACTGAGATATATGATCCAGTTGATTGTATTCTTCGTATTCACTACAATCTTAATATCTTCAGATCAAAGATTAATCAGTATCATCGCAATATATAACAATAAGCTGGGCCATTTTCTGCGTAACCCTCTCCTTTGATTCTTGTGTCTTGTAGAAAATGAACCTGATTGTAAAAAATCATCTGGGTAAATAGAATGTTATTAAATTTAATTAATCTTCTAAGTGTACCAAAATGCAAAGCAAATATATTCAGCTTTATATATATATATATATATATATATATATATATATATATATATATATATATATATCATAAATTATATTTTAGAACATGTACATTTTTTTTATATATCCACTACAAATCGTACATTTGTTTCGACATTGAAAGTACAATGTCTCATCAGATGGTGTGGACAGGAATAGAACGTCTCGTTTCTTATATTTGGCCAGTTGTGTGGGGGATTTTAGTGGGGGGTTAGTGATAAGGGAATAAGTCTTGCGAATTGCCAGTTTGAATTTTGAAGAAAGTGGTGTGGGTAGTGAATATTGATTAATGAGTGCCTTGGAATTTTGTAGACAGATTTAACATTAGCAGATAGGATTATAAGTTTTATGATCTTGCGACTTGTCTTTATCCTTTGGAAGCAGAGTAGGGAGGAGTAAGGGGTGGCAGGGATGGGATTAGACTTACCGCTTATTTGTACAACTATAGAATATTTTTGAATTTAAACACAGTTTTTATAATTAATCTAATTTTGTATATTTAACTTTAATTTTGGATTTAGGAAATCGATTTTTCCTATTAAATTTTAATTTTTAAATTAGATCAGAGTTTGTGGTGTGTAATACGTAAGATTTAATGTAAGAAGTAAAATTTAATGTTAAATAAAATGTAATAGGTAAGTAGTTAATGGGTGCGTAATAAGTAGAATTTAATGTAGGATGTAAGAGTATGTTGTATCTATGGTAATAGGTAAATAGGTAATAGGTATGTTTGTATTTAAAATAATAGGTAAAGTTTAATGTGTGTATTTAAGTACAGTTTTTACAATTAATCTAATTTTCTATATTTAACCTTAATTTTGAATTTAGGAAATAGATTTTTTCTATAACATTTTTAATTTTTTTGAAAATTTTAAATTAGATCACGGTTTGTGGTGTGTGTAAGAGTGTTGTTAGTACTATGAAGGGGTCCTAGCTCTGGCTTTTGTAGTATTTTTTTATCATGATTGTAAGGTCAGTTCTTTAATGTGCTTGTAGTTTACTGTAGTTTACTGGTTTAAAAGCTTGTTGCTATTCACATATATAATGATTTAAATTTTTTCTTAAAAACAAAGGAAACATGGTTTCATTATTGATTTAGCTGTTCTTGCTGGTTTGAGGAATTTCCATTTAACTTTAGGTGGTATATTTTCGTCTTTTAATATCCAAAAGTATTTGGAGAGAGTCGTCGTGTTTTGTTTTTCTTTGTTATTGAAGGATGAGAGGTGATTGCAAAATCGCTTTTTAAATACGTTCATGGTGTCTCCGATATAAATGTTTCTCATCTTTAGGATTCTCCATCGATGAAATTGAACATATATATATATCAGGGATTTCGTTAAACATTTATTGGTCATGAGGCATTGGATTGGGTTTCTACAGTTACAGAGGTTGTCATTGTTGGGCAGTTGTTGTGTGCTTTTAATATTTTGCTGTTATGTACTTTAATTAATTTTTCTAGATTGTTGGAGCAGCTATAGCTTAGATTTATTATATTTGGCATGAGTTAGATTTTTTTCCTTTTTTGTTGTTTGACTTTTTAAATATTACCTTACTAAGTCTACCGATTTCTGAAATTTTAGTTATTATTTTTATTATATATATCTGCGTGTGTATGTGTGTGTATGCATGTATGATCTTATGTTTCGGCAACAACTTTTTGCAGACATCTTTTATTAAATAAAGCCCACAAGAAAAATTTAACTATTTTTTAATGTTTTCTCAGCATCCTAATATTTCTTTTTGTAGGGTATAAGAAATATACAAATTATCCACAATTTGTATTGTCCCAAGCGCTTTAAACCTCTTCACCATTTTAAAGGTATTTTGTCTTGAAGATAACGATATATAAATATATTTATATATCAAGAACAATATTTAAACACATTCTATGACAAAGAGTAAAACAAATATTCGTATGATGTTTTTCGATATTTAAAACTTGAAATAATTGGAGGCAACGGAAATATGATTTTATAGAACGAAGAGGACAATTTCATGGACAGACTGTAATAGTAAATAAGTCAAGAAAAATTACATTCACAGGGCTTATCAAAATGAAGATTGAAATGCACCGGGCTACAAACCTGATGTGCATGTGGCAATATATTATCGAACCTGGACGCCGATTACTTACTAAAGAATCAGACTAGAATGGATAAAAATTTCGAATGATCGTTCAATTTATAGGAACATACACACACACTCACACGCATACATACTAGGAAAAGTAAACAATTATCCACACTCTTATCTAAAGGTATGTTATTGCAATAGATTTGGTAATCTTTTACTTCTTCTTATATATATTGTATAACAGTAGCTCGATATGCTCATATAATACATTTATTAGCCGAATTTGGATTTGAATTTTTCCTATATACTTTTTAATCTATATGATTATTAACAAAATGATGACTTTAGTTTGTTAAAAATATTGTAGTGAAAAATGTTTTGTTGAGTAAAATTTATAATTCATAAATAACATCATGCCCTTCTTTAAACTATGTTTTATAGGAAAAAATGTCTATCTTCACCATAGGAAACATCATTTTTATCTGTTGATTTCATAGGATCATAAATACTTCCAGTTGATAACTGTATCTACAATGTTGCTCATTGGCCACGTAGGATGAACCGCACATTCGAAAACTAGTCTAGATATCTTCCTGACATTGTTGAATAACAAATGCTTACCTTATAATCTTGAGTTCATGCCAGAATATAGTAGGTAAAAGTAAATCTCTAAAACGAAGTATTATATAACGATAATTTTAGAAACATTTCTCAAGACATTTCTTTTGAAAGTTACAAAATTAGTTTAATGTTTGGCAATATTTTCTTGAAGAACAATTCATTTAATTCTCTAGAGAATTCTACGCATGCGAACTTGTCTGTGACTAAATAACTCTTTCTTATTTAGGAGGTGAATATACGTAGTTAATACTAATATTCAAAATTTATTTCTCGAAATAAGTATGAAGTACATGAAGAGAGGTTTAGTCTTTTTCAGACCGAGAGAATCAATTTTTAGAGTAATTGAAATATGTTTGTCGTTGCGTGAGTAGTATATCATTTTATTGGTGTTATAAGGGGGATGACCAAGTGGAGTTCAAATTCTGGTTTCGTTTCTTATTTCAGAATTCACCATCATATCCTTGGAAATTTTGTCTATTAATCTAACTTTATTAAAAAAACAGATCAAATCAGTACCTTCTTACTTCTGTTGAGGGATCTTCTCCTTATTTGAACATTTATTCGAGGGTGTAGTCGTACCCACAATTATCCTAAGTATGAGGATAAACTACATGGAACGGGCAGTTTTTTAAGACCGTCGTGTCACATCAATTGTGATTATTCTTAGGCCCTTCTTGACTCAGGTTGGTAGCACCTGTTAGCATCCTAGCAATCGGTAAATACTTAACCATTAAATTGCTTCAAAACGCTATGAAGGTAAAACATAGATTTAAATAGTAAAAATATAAGCAATACATTTTTTTAATAAAAGTGTTACCAATATATTTGACTCCCGACAAAAATACTATTTGCAAAAATATGTCAATAAAACTGAATCTAAGAAAACTGATTTCTTACAAAAAATAGATATTCTGTTCATACGAACCTTTTGTAAAAATACTGTCAGCATTAGATATCCTATTGAGGTATATATTTTGTAAAGGAAAATTACCAAACTACTAAACTAAAACGCGCACATCACGCTTGGCCAACTGAAGTTTGGTGGTTTTGAATTCAGAGTTGTCCATTTACTGAAGGGGTTGTCACCAAAGAGTATCGGAGGTTTGAGTTAAATTGTAAAGCATATCGGGCTCGCTAGTTTTGGTTGATATTCTGTCAAGAATATCTATTCTCTTATCAAAAAGTCACAGAATTTCGCAGACATCTCTGTGTTAAGAGTTCTGACTAGATCTTGGACGATCATGCTAATAAAACTGATATTTTGTAACTGTTCAGCTGTTATAAAAACATGAATATTATAAGGTTAACAAATTTCAGTTTTATTAGATTTAATCAATTAATTACTTAGCTTGATAGCATTATGTAAATGTTAGTAAGATAATTTCATTGTATAATAATCGATAAATAACATCTTGTAATAAACGTTTGATTAAGTACATTACAGGGTATATACCTCTGTGAAAATCTTAAACTAGTGTTCAAAATAAATGTTCGTATATCAATGATCCATGTACGTAATTATTTCATGTATATCAGTCAGTCATACGTGATACACGCTTGGGCGATCATAACTCAAAAGAGATATGACTGACTGGGAAGGAAACTTTCCCGCAGTAGGTTGCCATTATTTCTGCAGCAGACTGGTTATAAAGCAATGCTTTAGAACCCAATCTGTCCTGCTATTTAATTTATAAGTGGATGGAAAAAAGATGGATTATTAACTTTACCAAGAGTATTTTCTCATAAGTAAATGCAGCAAATTTAACTGGAATTCGAACTCGGTTCTCGGATTTACCCTTCCAAGCTGATATCCACTGCACCATCTCAAACATACATGTACATACGATTTTAGTAATCGTTCTTCCAATAGATTATGAAGAAATTTTCTGACTTGTATACGTTCTTCAATTATTAAAAACTGTTCATTATTTATAAATTTATCAGACTATAAGATATTTGAAAATGTTCCAAAATTTTCACATGTAAGTATTTGTTATGGAACAATATCAAGAAGGATTTTTGTCTAGTTAACAACTACGAAAACCAGATTTTGTAACCAACACGTTAGACTACTCGATTATGGAGTCGGAAAATATATATATATATATAAATATATATATATATATATATATATATATATATATATATATATATATATATATATTCAGAATAATACACTTAATGGGACCCCACACCTTTCTCTTATCTAAATTATATGTGCTTCAGTAAAGCTACATTTTTTATGTGCCGCGTCCTTTTAGAACTTAGGCGATAAAGAACCTTCAAATCTCCCCATCCCTTGTGGCTCTTAACACCCATTCTTTTGTTATCCAGCTCATTATATATATATATATATATATATATGTGTGTGTGTGTGTGTGTGTGTGTGTGTGTGTGTGTGTGTGTGTATGTGTGTGTGCGTGTGTGTGTTTGTGCGTGTGTGTGTGTGTGTTTGTGCGTGTGTGTGTGTTTGTGCGTGTGTGTGTATATATATATATAATGTTATAAGACATTATGTTACAGATTTAATAAAATCAGATATTCGAAATATTTATCAGATTTTGCTTGAACACTGGCCATCTGTCTGTTGGAACGCTGGGGTGGAGATTAAAGAGAATATATAGAAATTGATGATGATCTCGAAAAAGTAAATATATAAGGAAGAACATTATAAATCTGCCATATCTTAAGAGATGTTTTATTTTTATTTTGAATACAACAAAATTAATATTTCTCAAAGAAAAATGATAATATTTTTAACCAGATTATTTAAATTTGCGTATTATTTTACCAAAACAAGAAAGTGATTATACCACAAAGACGCAAATGTTTACCGATGTGGGGTTAAAGCAAATGAGAAAACTGTAAATTCAATAGTATAAAGGAAAAAGTGATAATCTTCTACTCCTATTGTAAAGACGAGGAAGAAAGGTTAACTGTTCGTATGATTCCACATATATACACGAAAGACGAAGCTGACCTTAGTCTGGATCCTACAGTTAATGGGCCCTCACGTCTTTCCATTATTTGAATTGTATGTGCTTCAGTAAAGCTACATTCTTCTTTTATGTGCCGTGTCCTTTTAGCACGCAGGCGATTAGGGTCCTTCAACCTTCTCTTGCCATTCGGTTTTAAATTCAGAGTTTTCCGTCTATTACACTCGCTAGAAATCAAGGTTAAAAATCCCGTTCGGCTTTAATATTTAACCCGTAGCTGTCAAGATGTATATATAGTCATAAATTTCCCAATGTTTTTTTTTTTTTTTTGAGTAAGTCAATGTGACAAACTAAACCGAAAAACGTACACGGTTCTTAAAATTTTAATTCCGAGTCTCAGTTTATTACACTACATGAATATCCATCCATGGCACCACCTGTTTATCTAAATGTTCAAGTAGCATCATAAATAGAGGCAAGGATAGAGGCAGAGGCGAATGGAAAAAGAAAATCGAAAGTTACAATCGGCTGACCGAATCTTCATCGCCACCTGTTACCTCGCTTAACTAAGGTGTCTGTGTGCGGCAAAGCATCTTGACCCATCTACATCTTGCAGACGTTTAAATGCAATGTACTCTTCTCAGGTTTATGTACAAGAGATAAAAAATGACACTGCTGTCTGAATCACCATAGATTTGATCAGTAGTTTTCTCTTCTGGGCCAATCAATTTTGTAACATAACATGCAATAACACTTTTCAAGATATAAAATATTTGCTATGTTTTTCTAATAATTTTGTTGTACATATAGAACAAATACATTTTGCAAAAGCAATTGTTCTGTAATCGTATTGCTATGAATGAGCGAATATTTTCAACAAGTATTACGGCTTATGCAAATATATACTTCATTAATTGTTTGTACGAATACGTATCAAAATAAAAAAAAAACAAAGCTAAAAGTTATGCAGCATTAAATTCTAAGGACTGTGCCTAATACAGAATTATATATATTAACAAAAGGAGACACTTATTCTTGTGTCATTAATCTAACGTTGCTAAGCAACAATACTCGGATACATGTCGCCGCTAGTGTGATTTGATAGCTGAGATCTGTGTGTCATGCCGTAATTGGTCTAACCTTATGTGATTCGTCATCGCAACTTATCGACCTTAGCATCCACATCAAAATTAATAGTTTACTTTTTCGGAAACGGTCAACGCCCGTAAAAAATTTTCTGGGTAACCTCAGAAGCTATATGGAAAACAAAGTAATAGAAATATAGCATTCCCATCTATAACAGTCCATCTGTATAAATGTGTGCTGCCCGTCGGTGTAACTATATATGCGCCAGTGTATACATCTATGAGTTCACTCCAAACTTCACGAGATATGTGTAAATAATAAAATCACGAATATTGTGTGAAATAACATCCCCATCCTACTATAATCGGTTTGTGGCCATTCTTTTCATACAAATTGACAGTTGAAATTTAATATATATATATATATATATATATATATATATATATATATATATATATATTGTCATCCACAGACAGATCTGTTTTGCTGTATCACAGCTCATCAGTATGGTTTGACACCGATTGCTTTTATCCCATGACTGAAATTGATTGAGAACCGACCGAATTGGCGTCAGTCAGCGATTCAACCTCTGGGCCATGGGCGCTCGGTAGAAGAAGGCAGATTTTTAGCGTATACACTATCAGTATACACGACAAATAGCCAGATTGATCTAATTCATTACAGAATGAGCGATGCGTACTTGCCAGTGTAGCTACTGTTTTTCAAAGTCTACCATAGATAGATAGATAGATAGATAGATAGATAGATAGAAGCAAGTCTAGTATATATGATGCACACATTGTTTTGTTTGAAAATATAATTTACTGCAATGAACATTCCACTGAATTCAATATTGATATTCTGGGAACGTAAACAAATTATAGACATAAAAAAAATATTTTGTCAAAAATTATAATATTTTAAACGGAGTGACTTCTTTTAGAAACCCTAAGGATTCTATTCAGCGTAAGATTCTAATATCGTCCGTATATATTTTACTTTTGTGTGTAACATACTAACAATTACGTGCCCATTCTGTCTATTTCCGTCTCGTACCCAATTTGTGGAAAATACCAAAACAATAATTATATAACATGAAGAAAAGTCATTTGAAAATAGAATAATGAGATTCGGAAATTCATTGTATCCTTTTCCTTTTGTTATATATATATATATATATATATATATATATATATATATATATATATATGTGTGTGTGTGTGTGTGTGTGTGTGTGTGTGTGTGTGTGTAAAGGCCATTAACTTTTGGCTTTTGATATATTTGGAATTTCACTTTTATATAGAAATGTTCAGAAAAATAATAAGATTTTTCTTAAATTCTTCATTATGATTTTCAAATTGATTTTTTTACTTTGTAGTCTGTTGTTAAGATATTTTAAGATATTCTCCATCTAATAAGTTCTAACTTTTGTGAAAACAATTTCATAATAATGAGTCAATTTTCTGAGATTTCCTTTTTTTTTCTCTTAATATTTGCGTGAAAACAATCAAATGTATCTCTTCTTAAACTGAAATAAAATGAAGACAAAATGAAAAGTCATATTGTTGGCTTCTGTAAACTAGGAAAGGGCGCTGACAGACTATGTTTACTAGAGAATCAAACAAAGGTGTAGCTCTTACAAAACCTATATTTAGGCATCGACAATAACATGAAACACTTAGTAGAACATGATACCCTGAAAACCTCGAGATATTAATTAAATTAACTCAAGATCAGTTAATCTTAGTGCCATCCTATATAAATACCAAAATATTGTATTGTGAGAGATTTTTAATAAAATGTAATGTTTTCTATAAATTTAATAACTTATATATTTTCCTTTTCATTGCACAGAATGCAGTCATACACTGCAGTTATACACATGGCTTCATTATTGACTACGCGTGTACACTAGTTTAATATAACGGGCTATTTTGCTTTTAGTATCTGTACAATTTATAGCAAGTCCCACAATAATCAGAACTGTATTGATATATTTTTTATACGAAGAATTCAACGACCAATTCGCAGAGATAGTAAGCAGATTCTTGGATTATCGTGTATATATTTTAAGTTCTTTTTCGATCCAACACTGAAATATATTTTGCATGATTTGAACGTGTTAATAACCCGTTTTTTGTTTTTGTTTGTTTAATTTTATACCATTGACTTCATAACAATGATCTTGTGATTCAAGGAAACCAAACCAAAGTAGAGTAAAAATGAGAAAACTTCCGCGCCACATCTACAAAACTAAAACTGGTTCATGAGAATGTAGAATGATTTGTTTACGCACATAGTACAAATGCGACTCTGTCTGATCGATCATATGCATGTCGAAACTGAATTACACTACGCTATTGCAAATCGATTACTGGCTCAAAGTGCATAAACGTATGAATATCTTACATTTCCTTAAGGCATACCTTATTGACATAATTACAGATAAATCTGTAAGTAATGGTTTTCTCCGCTTGCAATGTCCGTGGTTTAAGGCAAATAATACAAATAATACATTCGTATGTAATGGGCAGAAAGTTAACGATGAGTGAGCGAATCTTCCCATTCACCTCATCTGCTTGCTTGCCTCGAATATTGAAAATCTAGATAAATGTATATAGAATATAGACCAGTAGGTTCTTTATGTACCGTGTCCCATAAGGACGTGGATGTTAATGGCTTTGCACATATTTCTACAATTTGTAGATCTTTGAAAGACTTTCAGGTTTATTATTTATCAAGTTTGTATTCAGTCATCGTTTTGCACAAAATTCTTACGTATATGACTTGGTGCTTACTTCTCAAAGTCATTGCTTTCGTATAAGTGTCATATTTTCCATTCTCATTTCCTCATTATGACTCCCAGAAATTTAACCTGTTTCTTTCTGATATTGCGCATAATTTTGGGTTACAATTTTCTTTCACAATTTTCCACTTGCAGAGATATTCCGGCCATATTATTTTATGCATATTTCTATAGAACCACATTTCTATTGACTTGTATCTCCTCTTCATCTGTGAGAAAATTGTCTAACATTCACCTCCATATATTGTATAGTATTGCCAATATAATGAGTTGGAATATAGTTCGGAAAGATAAATTTAGCATTATCCTAAACCCCATTAAGTAAACGTTTTAAGTTTTTATTATGCAAATATTTGTTTGTGTCTGTTGTAAACATAATGCATGTAAGTGCAGAATATGTATTAATGTTATTTGAGAAAATTAGGAAATATCTTAACAAAACAAACATTTTATCAACTATGTTTGGGTCTTTTGCATTGTATTTCTTAATTTTTATGAAGCAATTTCAATTTCAAAAGGACAAAATTATTTTATTACTCCATCCATTCAATCTAAGTCAGAGAACATGTTCGAAATTCCAAATTATTTCCTTTCTGCATAAGAAAGAAGGCGCCTTCGAAACTGTTAATATATTCTCTAATAAAATATATGCCTTTCAGAAAAGAGGCGGCCAAGGTTGTTGTTGGCAATGTTTAAACATGGATGGACAGAGGCAAAAGAGACTGGCACATTGGGCCCAGATCACCAGAGTAACATGGCTAGGCAACGATTTGATTACATAAACTATACACCAGTTGGCGCCAGGCCTGCTGTGACGCGATGATTGGATTTAATTAAAATTATAAGAAACCTTTTTATTATTACCCGACGCCACAGCAAATGCATTCCGTGTTCTTTTTTAAGTACAAATCGAAACAGCCGCTTCATACACGCCATCAAGTTTTTTCCCCGTCCGTTCTAACAGATAATATTTCATTCTTCTTTCTCCTTTGTTCTCCGCGTTTCTGCCAATTGACCTTTACCTCTCATTTGCACAACAGCTTCTATTTTCGTCAAATTATTTTCCCCTTGCTTCATTACCCCCACCTTTTTTGTGTTCCTGATTACATTTCAATCCGTTTTATTCAACACCAGCATTTATTTGCTCACATTCACATAGACGGCTTACATTTCGGGACTCATATGTACACTATACTTTATTAGTCTACAAAGTATAATCTCTTGAATGCCATGTCACTTTCAGTTATTTCCATCGTAATGATGTAATACACAACAAATTTTACCACATGGGTGTTATCTGTATGAATTATTATACAGTCTATTATAACTTCTTTAAAACGTGAAGTTCCATAGATTAAAGTATCTGTAACAATTTAAACCAAACGTGTTTTAATTCAAATCCTACGCATATTTATTCAAATTATATATATATATATATATATATATATATATATATATATATATGATATTTATATGTATATATGATATTCATCTATAGGAAAACTACGAAAAGTTGTAAGTTAAACATGTATTTTTGACAGTATTTATTTATTTCTATTATTATATATATATATATATATTTATTTATTTCTTTATATATATATATATATATATATATATATATATATATATATATATAATAGAAATAAATAAATACTAATATCATATATATATATAATATTAGAAATAAATAAATTCTATTATAAGATATATATAATATTTCTATTTTATATATATATAATTATATATATATATATATATATATATAATAGAAATAAATAAATTCTATCATTATATATATATATATATATATATATATATATAATAGAAATAAATAAATTCTATCATTATATATATATGTATATATATATATATATAATAGAAATAAATAAATTCTATCATTATATATATACATAATAATGGAAATAAACAAATACTGTCAAAAAATACATGTTTAAATTACAACCTTTTAGTAGTTTTTCCTATACATATTAAGACAAAATACGTGGATTTTCATTATGATATTTATATATGATATTTGTATGTTTGTATGATTTGAATATATATGCATAAGCTTTGAATATGCGTGTAAGTGTGTTAGGAGAGCCATGTTTGAAATCCAGTTTAATTTTTTGCATTCACTTTCGCGCAAATACCCCTGCAGACGGTATGAATACCTATTTTCTCCCTCCAGCTATTGGTTGAATAGTAGAACAAATTGAGTTCTATAGTGTTACTGTGCAATCAATCTAGCACAGAAAGAAATGGTAACCTACATCCTAGTCACACATGGATTGATAGAGACATGATCGCCCGAGCGATTTTGTAGAATTCCTGCTCTCCGAAATATTATTTATATATATATATATATTAATAAATTACCAAATTATTCTCACCGTTAGTATTTTCTTTTATGTTTTATAATATAAAATTAATAATCACAACGATAAATTATTTTACTTACATATGCAAACACTGTTATTACAAATATTTAAAAATATGTAACCCTTATATATGATATAACTAATCTAGAAATGCGATACCAGAAATTTAAATAATGTAACAGTCACTCTATACTCAGTATCAACAGACTGATTTGAGCATAAATCCCCAAGTCGCGATCTAAAATACATCAGTTCTGTTAAGTATATATTATTAAATATACACAGAATTACATCTTATAAAGTTAATTTAAATTCAAAATTTAAAATTTAAATTAAATTTAAAAGCAAATAAAAAATGAATAAAATGCAGGAAGAAATCAATGGGGCGAAAATCATGAGTCTTAAAATTTTAAATATTCAAATATTACCTGTACATAAAAATGTAGGGAAAATTTAACTTCTAAACTATAAAATAAAAATAAAAATAAGATAAAAGAAAAGAAAAAATAGAGGTAAAATTTAAATTAAGAATTAAAAATGTAAGGAGCAAAAATAAAAGGGGTTTAATTCATAACTGTTAAAAGTAATATTGTGGGGAAAAGAAGGAAAGAAAGAAAGAAAGAAAGAAAGAAAGAAAGAAAGAAATAGACAAACGTAAAGAGGGATATGTATCAATCGGTTCTAAGAATTTAAGTAAGTATTTTTTATGACAGAATGTGTTCATTAAATCACTTTTTATGAAGCACATTTGAATTCTTCATATGGCTTAAGATGACAAGTTTTTCTAAAAGACAGATTACATTTATCTCCTTTTTCATTGTAATATTTGGATTTAGCTACGATACTCTAGTCAATAATTGGGTTCGTATACTGTTTTTTAATTTCCAATAATGTGGGTATTAAGCAGTACTTTTGCTGTATTTCAGTCAGGCAGTTAAGTGCCACAAGTGATACACGCTTGGGCGATCATGTCTCGAAAGAGACATGACTGACTGAGCAGAAGTTTATCTCATTGCTTTCTGCACTAGGCTGGTTGTGGACCAAGGTTATAGACCCCAATCTGTCCTATTATTTAACCCATAACTGGAGGGAAGAGACGGATTAATACCTTTCCCAAGGGTATTTGCGCGTAAGTGAATGCAAGGAATTCAACAGGAATTCGAACTCGGCTCCCCGATTTCTCGTTCCGAGCCGATATCCACTGCGCCACAACGCACATCCCCATTGCTGTATTTACTGTTGTTTAAAAACAACGTGTGATTGTGAATTCTTATCTTCTACCTGTTAGAATTACATCCAAATTAAAATTTAATATAGTTATCATCCGATGAATTCAAGATCTTTAAACAAAACTTTCGGCCATACACTGGCCATTCAATGGGAAGGTTTTACTTTTTCGTCAGTTGCAATAATTTTTAGACGGGTCCTTTTTGGCTATCATTTGGGTGACTGATCTTGTTTATGTAGGCCAAATATTTGTTTGATATCATATCATCATGTTATAAAATGTATTTATCTATGTTTTTAAAATGTAATTATCTTTCTTTTTAAGGTGACTCTAACTAACTTTAAGATTGTTTTTCTTTTTTTTTAGTGTGGTTGAATTGCAGGAATGTGTATGAATTAAATTAAGGAATAGGTTACCAATGTTAATTTAGACGTTACGATTGCAATATGCACCTGATGATTGCATAACGATATGAAACTCCGAATCGTACCGTAGACATTGGATAATATATCTATATCTATATATATATATATCTATATGTGTGTGTGTGTGTGTGTGTGCGTCTACATATATATGAATTTATTTATATATGTGTGTATAAATATATTATATATATATATATATGTATATGTGTGTGTATTATATACATTTATTATAAATATAATTTAGCATATATATATATATGTGTGTGTGCGTTTGTGTGTGTGTGTGTGTGTGTGTGTATTCACTACACACACCACTTTCTTCAAAATTCTAACGGTCAATCCACAAGAATTATTCCCTTATCACTAACCCCATCAACATCCCACACACAACTCACCAAATATAAGAAAAGAGGCTTTCCATTCCTGTCCACACCGCCTGATGAGACATTGTAGTTTTAATGTCGAAACAAATGTACTATCTGTAGTGGAGATATATATATATATAAAAAATTCTGTACATGTTCTGAAATATAATTTATAATAAATATTCACTGTTCTATATATTATATATCGAGCACTGTTTTAAACTAATGGTTTGGACGCTGTAAAACTTTTTTCTTCGTTCTGTATTCACCCGGATACATACATACATATATATATATATATATATATATATATATATATATATATAGTTTTATATCCGTGTATTATAATGCAAAATTTGAAAAAAAAAAAAGAAAGCAATTAATGCCAGTTTATTTCAAATAATAATAATATCAGCTCTGAATAAAACATCGGTGATTGAATTTTGGGTGGCCCATCTGTTTTCCCTTCATATTTTATAAGCTTCAAATATGAAACTGATCAGTCTCGGATTTTGTCTCCAGCACTTTTATGCGTTTTCCTTTCCATTTAAATTAGCTTTAAAAGACACATATAGAGACCAATTTGAAAGAAAAACACACAAAATAAAACACCCAGATAGATAGAAACAGGAGAGTAAGAGATTTAATAGTCGTATTTTTTATATGAAAGATAATATTAATTAAAATTAATGTGCCTTACTTGAAACTTAAGCACTGCCGTGTGAAATACTTGGCCAGTAATTCTTGAGTTTGCTCCCCTCTTCCTCAGAAAAGTATGGGCTCCTAAGTGTCCCCTGATTTTAAGAGTTTTGCAATCGCCACTGTCAAAGACCTGTCATTATCATGAAAATATATGTTGTCTGTATGACAATATTCAAACGATGGTCTTATATTTGCTTTCAAAAAATATGATTTACCAAACAAAATTATTATTAAATTTCTTATAACTGTAAATAAATAAACATGATAATTATACTAAGGGAAACTAGGCTTTGAATAAAATACACGCAGTACGCATACTCACTAAAACACACACACACACATATCACACACACACGCACGTTCTCTCTCTCTCTCTCTCTCTCTCTCTCTCTCTCTCTCACACACACACACACACACACACATATATATATATATATATATATAGGGAGAGTGAGATAGATAGATAGATAGATAGATAGATAGATAGATAGATAGATAGATAGACACATGCGTTTATTTTAGGATCAGCTTTGAAATATCCTTAAAAGTAAGTTATAATTTTGTTTTGATTTTATTTTGTTTTATTTTTTGTGGCTAATTTTAAAATAGTTTCATGGTTATTTGAACGAGTGTTCTTTATCTTTATTCAAAGAAATTTCTTTGACCGGACTTTAACTAAGTAAAAACTTAGTTAACTCACCACCGTTACCTTTATTTTTTCACTTTCTTCTTCAATTAGAGTAGATAGTCTAAACTATCACCCGTTTCACACTCCACCCACGACTATTGAACAGGTGTAGAGGCTCATCCCTTATTCCCTGTTTAGGATGTGGTTTCCGGCTATCTCTCTTCTAATCTTTTCACTCATACGTAGCCCCCGGCACATCAGCGGCGTTACCGCCCTGCTCGGGGTGATATGATTAAAAAAAAAGATATATAGAACGGCTTTTAAATAAAGTGTCTGTTCTAAGCATTTTATTAGTTTTAATTTAGAGAATTTTATGATTATGCAAATAGAACTCTTCTTGAAATAAGTGTCAGGCGCCATTTTACAGAAATCTATGAGCTCTTAAATTTAAAAACTCGTCCTTCTCTAACTCAGATTTACAAATGTGTTGTTTTCATTATCTACTGTAGATTTTTCTCCGTTGCTTTTTCCCGCTGTCCTTAAGAATAAATTCTTTTCGGTGAATCATCTCTAGAAAGTATTATTTTATCGTCACCATTATAATAAAAATGTTGTGCATTTATTTGTCTGTATATATATATATATATATATATATATATATATATATATATATATATATACAAATTGGGTAATTGCGCAACAATTTCTCTTTTATACATGTTTCATTAAAAAGTCAACAATTACATTGGTTACCCCACCCAAAAATTGACGAGAAGTCTGACCTTACATCTTTCTCACAAGAGTTTCATCCAATTTTATTTAAACACACATCGTGTTCTTCCGTGATATCCTCTTTCATTATACATACATAATAGCATTATCCACATATAAAAAAGGAAAACAAAAATAATGGAGTCGTTACAAATAAAAAAGTAAAATCACACATAATAACGTCATTTATGTACACGTCAACAATGTGCTTATCGTGTTTGGAACTAAACATACACAAGACACTATATGCATAAAGTTTGCACATGATTATTTACAAATAAAACAAAATTAATTCTTGATAATGGCCAAAATATAGACAAAAGCGCTCGAAAGTGCAAAAGCTTTGAATAAATCTTATATAATTTGAGTTCCGAAAAGAAAAAAATATACGTACACATGAAAATTATATAAAAATTATAAAACCTATATATATATCACTCATGTCACGCTAATAGTGAGAGAGAGAGAAAGAGAGAGAAAAAATAAAAAAATCTGTTTAACAGTACCTTATTATTTTAGATTTTGCAATAATTATGTTGTTGAGTAATGAAGAATATATATATATATTGTCATCCGCAGAGAGATCCGTTTCGCCGTATCACAGCTCATCAGTACGGTTAGACACCGATTGCTTTTTTACCCAGGATTGAAACCCGACCGAAATGGCGTCAGTCGGCGACTCTATCCCCGGGCTATTGGCGTTCGGTGGAAGTAGGCAGACTTTTTAGCGCATAAGGGATATATATATATATATATATATATATATATATATATATATATCACTTTTCTCGCTTCACTTTCAGGATTTGTGCATTATTTTTGTTTTATTTCATGTCTTAATGTAAGATACTTAACTCTAGGTACATCATTATATAAAAGATCTCCGAATACAAATATTTGAGCGAATGGGTGGTAGGAAATAGCCTTATCTGTGTAGTCAGGAATGCTATCTAGAAGGTAGCAGTCAGGAGAGGAGGGGGAATGGTAAAGAAAGAAAAGGTAGCTAACCGAACTGAGACGTGACAGACGGCGACATACATATTGGTGGTCAGAAGAAACCCGACGTGGCGGACAAACATAACCTCGCTGCTGACCTTGAGACGGATCTACATTCTGTGGTGAATTGGGTTAAGAAGTGGCTTGTCAATTTCAATGCATCTAAGTCCAAGCTGTTGTTCGTCAATCATCAAAGGCAACCTCTCCTGCCTCCCATAAGCATGGACCAAGCGATTCTCCTCGGCCTTGCCCACTCTTCTGATCTCAAATGGAACCACTACATTGAGTCCATAGCTAAATCCACTGCTAGGAAGGTTAGCTCACTGTCTCGTGCCAGGATGTTTTTCCCGCCTGAATTCATCCTGCATATATACAAATCAGCCATTCGTCCGTGCATGGAATACTGCTGTCATATATGGTCAGGCGACCCTGCTGTTCATCTCAGTGTTCTTGACAGGCTCCAAAGGAGAATCATTAATGTGATAGGTACCGCCTTGGCGACACGACTACAGCCACTTCCCCACCGACGAGATGTGGCCTTCTTTTGTCCGTTCTATAAATGCTTTCATGGCTTCTGCTCCAACTAACTTAAATCACTGGTGCCTCTGCAACAGGTCTTTATTCGGGCAACCAGATTGGCAACTGGATCCCACCAATTCACGTTTAGATTAACCAAATGCAGACGACAATTCTACTCCTGCAGCTTCTTTACTCACACTTCCCACCTGTGGAACTCGCTTCCATATTCTTGCCTTCCTGACGGCTTCTACCTTCAGGAATTTAAATGCAATGTCAATACTCATCTCTTAACCACTTGACTCTAGTTTTTTCTATACCACCCTATATGTCCTTTCCTTTCTCTCCACTTTTGCAACTGTCATCACACCTGTACTCCCATCCTTCTCTTGCTCCTTTCTAACTGGTTCGTCTTTCTCTTCACTCTCTTCTACTTAATCTTTTTACTCTTATGCAGCCCCCTGCACATCAGTGGTGTTACCGCTTTCCTCGGGATGATACGATTTAAAAAAAAGAAAAAATATATATGTTACTATCATTTTTACGGCATATCGATATAAATAATTTTGCGGTAAATTTTCGATGACACAAAACTTGTTTAAAGATTATATATATTAACTTTCTCTTGCTAGCATAGACATATATCATTTTCTTATTACTGACAGATTGTCCTTTCTTACCAATTTCGTTTTCAATATTTTATAAGATTTTATGATATTTTCTTTTTTTCTCAGACATCAAAACTATGTCTTCTCCAGATTTTCTTTTCATTATTTATTAATTCTTTATATTTTTTCTAGTTCCTGTTATTTTTAATCTGGTTCTGTTTTTATTTTGACCAAAGTGATAGCCAATTTGGATTAGTAGTAATGCAGACATGGTCCCTAATCTAATTTAATTTAATTTCCTAATAATATTAAATATTCTCAATTATTTTAGTTTATCCCTTCTCATCAGCAAAATAATTTGAGAATATTATATATATATATATATATATATATATATATATATATATAAATGAGTAAGAACGAAGAAAATAATTGCAACGTTCAAAATATTAATTTAAAATAACTCTCAATATAAAAATAGAGCAATGAATACTTACTTTAATTATTATCTTCGAACATGCGTAAACTAGAAACTACTACAAAATTGTACATGTTGTTTCGTCATTGAAAGAACAGTGTTTCATCAGGCAATTACCAATGTTGTTAATAAACGTTTTATTTTATTGTTTATTTTATTAACAACACTTATATTTTTTGTAATTTTTTTTGTACGAGGTAAAAAATATTAAAAAAGGAAAGAAAGAGGAAAGAAAAGATCAAGAAGAAATAGAAAGTGAAGAAGAAAATAGATGAGAAAATGTAGAGAGGGAAAAGCCAATGAAAACGTCTAAAAGAGTGATATTTAACATTTTAAGCTGTATATTCTTCATGCAGATATTGACATCAGTTACAATGTTTCAGCTCAAATTTTTGGCATTTTTAAAAGGAATTGTAATTTGAGCAAGAAAAGGCAAAGGAAGCGGAAAAAGAATGATTCAGATTAAAAAGGAAGTGAAAACAAAATTCCCAAAATAAAGGGAAGTGTTGTTCTTAAAAGTATTTTTTAATTAAAACGTACATTACTACCATTGATAACTACCTAATGGGGCATTTTTTGCAATCTACAAAAAAGTACAATGTTTTAGTAGTTTGCACATGTTCTAACGTATTAATTAATTAATTAATAATAATAATAATAATAATAATATATATATATATATATATATATATAACCAAGTATGGGTGGAATAATATTCCCCATCCAAAGAAACACTATTTTTAAAAAAGTGCTCAATACAAAGTAGAGCTAATAATAATAATAATATTTATTAATAAATTATAACATTGATATGTTATAATATCACTACAAAAGTAGCTATTTTGTTTCGACACTTTTTGTGTCTTTTCAAGTGATGTTGTTATTTCGAAATAACATCACTTGAAAAGACACAAAAAGTTTCGAAACAAAATAGCTACTTTTGTAGTGATATTATAACATATCAATGTTATAATTTATTAATAAATATTATTATTATTATTATATATATATATATATATATATATATATATATATATATGTATGTATGTATAATTTTTTTTTTCATTTAATTTTCATTTGTTTGTATAGAATGCTACTTAAGTACTGATGGTATTTTGGATTTATTTCTAATTCAGTGTCTTATATTTAATCTAAATTTTCATATTTTTAAAATCATTGTATTTCTTCTCTTTCGCCATATAATTTAATTTTATTATGGATTCACTTCTCTTTCTTTGACTCGTTTTTATTTCTGATGGAAATTTTTAATGTATTTATTTTGATATTACCATTATTCAGACCCTGATTGAAACGGAAAAAAAATAGGAACAAAACACTTGTAAAGGCTCGGTGAAGCTTAACATTTTTCTTTTCTGTATACATGTTTCATACTTTTTAAGTTTTTTTTAAATGTATCTATTTTGAATTCTCTCATCTCCAGTTAGCAGCTCCTCTGTTCCTTTTGCTAATCTGACACGCTGTTTTCTTCCACATCCTCCTCACTCTTCTTCACTCTTTTTTCTTTCTTTCCTTCGTTTTCCATTTTCATGTTTATTTTACCCTTACTTCCGTTTTCTTTGCACATCTTGTCATACTAGCCAGGAAACAGACGAGCAATTAAGACTAGATTTTGTTTGAATTCTAGTTATTTAATTCAGGTGCAATTTATCCTATATTCTTCTACAAACCCATTTATAGCTTCTAAATTTTATTTTCGATCTGCTCCTTCTTTTCTTCTTCTATTCGACGCTTGAATAGTTTCGCTGGGATTTTTTCACAAATTAATTGTTTCTTCGTTTAAATCGTCATTACTCTCATAAACAATCATCTTCTTAACTCCCTCGTACAATAAAAAAGTGAACTATATTTATCACTCTGTTATATTTCTAATAGAGTTAAGCGTTGAAACGGGCTTTTTCAACAGACTTTATTCCTCATGGTTTAAAATGTTAAACCAAGATTACCACTCTGGTATATTCTTCATGCAGCAAAACCTTGAATGAGCGTTACCAAAATCCTATATCCTCCATCCAGTAAAACGCTAAATTAGTTTCACCAGTTAAATTACTCCTGAATATGAGTTTGACCCATATTCATCATCCTGGTACAAACCTCATGCTGTTTAAATGCTGTACTTCAAGTCGACCATTACAACAGTGTTCTTCCTCACCCACGTCGTGAATTTTGATCTCAAGGAAGTCACTGAAATCTTGCTAACTCTCTCTTTAACCAATTTAAACCAGACCGGACGCGCGGGCACATTTGTGTTAATGAATACAGCGCCAAAATAAATTGAATGACGCCCGAATAAGTTGCGGGAAACATCTTTATATACAAACAAAAAGAAACGGAATATAACAATCGTCAATCACAGCACCAGATGTGACAAGGCCCGCGACGCAACGAAAAATATGATCACGGCCGAAAAAGCCGACGGAAAAGTCTGTGAACGGACGCTCGCAAAGGAATGGAGCGGAATTTTCATCTAAGAATAGTGTTTGTATTTTTAACAATAATTCGAGTTTTTGGTTGGTACTCTATGTTCATTCCAATCGGAGCTTTGAAGTTTGAGACGATTCAAAATATCTTTAAGTCGTCTACTCTGTCTTTAACTCTGGTTGGTTCGTTGTTTAACTTTAACTTTTTTCAGTCGGTCGGTCTGCTGGACTCTTTCTTGTCTCTCTGTGTTTGTTTACATCTTCAGCCAGGAAGTCTATCGGAAGTGACCGTCTCTATCTCTAATCGTGACTCCCCTGCTGGGGACAGTCACTCCCTTGTCGGTAGAAGGAGGCAGACTTTTAGCGTTTACACATACGCCAGTAGCTAAAGTGTTCTAATTCATTACTGAATGAAGGATGCATATATATATATATATATATATATATATAGTTATTATTATTATTATTATTATTATTATTATTACTAATATTACACCATACTGTATCTTGATAGTTATAAAGTTTCGGTATGTTATTACACCATCATCAGTCAGTAAATACACAATCACTATTGCCTGATGACGGTGTATTACACATAAACTTTTATAGCTATTAATTTGCAGAATGCTATTAAAATTATTATTATAATAATTATATATCTATACTCTTCTTTTCTATTGAGCACCTTAAATGTAAATATCTAACTATAGAATGTACGGTTTTTACTATTAAACAGTTATGTTAAATATAAGTATATATAATTATATTATATATTTTTTATGTATTTCTGGGATACTCATTATTGTGCAGTGGATGTTGGCTCAGAGCAAGAAATCTGAGAGCCGAATTCGAATTGCGGTAGATATTCGTTGCATCATACGCGCAAGTAACATTGTAAAGGTATGAATCCGTTGCTTCTCCCTCCAGCTATGTATTAAATAGCAAAACAGATTGGATTCTATTGGCTTGGATGGCGACCAGTTTACCGAAAGATGTAACGACAACCTACTGCGGGTAAATCATCTATCCTGTCAGTCATTTCCCTTTCAAGACATCTTCGCCCAAGTATGGCACTTAACTGTGTGATATTTCTGTTAAAGTCGCGGATTCAGGAATTAAATAAAAATACAATTAAAAACCGCATAATTTTATTAACCCGCTATTTTTCTATGTGATTGCATTAACATGAAATTAACTCAATATTAAATGCTAAAACGTCTATACAGTGTTAAGTTATATATTTTCTTAGTATAAATATCTAATTTTATACTTAATTTTACTGAATAAGTTATATTAACAAATACTTTTAAATTCTAATCGTTTGCTTCGGTAACTAACATTTGATCAGAAATATTTGTCTAAGAGTAGCGAAGGAGTTTTCAAAAAAGGAATGACTCTAAAGATTTTGATTTTTCATTTATAGCTATAGAATGTGTTCTTCTTCCGCCGGGTTTATGAATAAAAAGAATTATGTAAATTCACACACTTAAGCAACTTATATTTATCACTTCACAAAGACGATAACATGAACTCCTAGGAAATGAATCCCTATTTCCTTTTACTTTCCTTTCCATTTCCATTCGATAATAGATCCATATTAATTGAATTACCATCTTTTTTAACTCCCCCCACGATTCTGCAACTAACACACCTTCTATTATGCTGAGTCTATCTTGTAACCCTGAATAATATTTACCTTGAATACATCGTCAGATTCTGATGCAATCTTCTATTATCTCAAGTGAATAATATCAAAAAACAGATTTTTTTATAACGTATAAAAATTGTTAAAATGCGAGCCTATCAAAGACGAGAAATGAAATTGTCATGATTCGTACTGAATACTTTCCGTAGCTGATAAAAAGATTGTTATTGTAGATTAAAATTAAAATATCGCATCAGTCACTGAGAAAATATGAAATCTATATTAAGAAAGCGTATGTGGGTCCGTCCGTCCATTTTTCGAACTCGACGAATCTTATCTAATGTAACAGGTTGTAACTACTGTAGTTAAACGCGATTTAAAAATTAAATAATTCATTTAAAGTTAAATTAAAATATAGGAAAGAATGGGAATTGTTTAAAAAGAAAACTCTTTATTAAAGGTTAAACTTTAATTTCACTTTTTGCGTCAATTGCGATTGATATCGTCTAATTATAACGTAATTAAAATTTAAGCAAGGCACGGTATGTTGTTCATGTTTATTTTTTTTCTAACACGCGTACTGTGACGTGCTTGAAATAATGTATAGTTCTATTTACTTAATGTCATTTAAGTGTGATTTTATGTGAAGAGATCATGAAGAATGGTGATTTTAAAAGAAAATAAAGATTGCGCGCAAAAATATAAACAAACTGGGGAGATGGGTTACGTATATAAAGAAAGATTATGCCAAACTGAGGTGCCGAGTGAAGAAAAACAATTTTATTGTTTCGAAATTCTTATAACTTTTATATACATATGAAGCGGATAGTAAAATACCAAAGGTATAAAAGCACTCCGCAGGAATTAACCTAATGCCAGTTTTTAGTCTTCTTTTATGTTAAGTGTCTCTTCAGAACGTAGATGTTCATGTACCTCTACATTTTCCTGTCGCTTGAAGCTAATAATTTTTATCTTATTTCTCCCAAACTCTGCTACCCTATCTATATGCTCAAGCCCATAAAATATGTCAAGCGCTGCTTTTCAGTGTCCTTCTTTCTCCCTAACCGCCCTGTGTGTATCACATTCTCCTCATTACGTTTTCTTCCTCATTAGATTTCCTTCTTCATTACGTTCCCCAGAAACTTCAACCCTCTCTTCCTCAGTTTTTCTTTTCTTTTCCTTCTTTCCAGATTCTTGTCTTTGCTCACCTGTTCGGCCTATGTTATTATCAGTATCCATCTGTCGAACAAAATACACCAATTGCTCTACGTTAAGTAGATTGTCTAGCATTTACTGTTATGCATGAGGACAGATATTACGTAAGAGTTCAGTATTCTTTTCTTTGCTTCCAATGAAATATTCTTGTCTCTTAAAACACAGCTTAACTTATGGAAAGCGTCATTGCTTATACCAATAAGCCTTCGATTCTTACTGTCCCATTTCCCTGTCCTCAGTCAGTACTTTTCCGGGTATTTATATTTCAGCCCCTGCTTGGTATTAGTATTCAGGATCTTTAATTGCTCTTTTGGGTTTCTCTTTTTGCTGATGACTATGCAGTCAGTCTTCTTGTATCTTATATTTTGCCCTGTCTTTTCGATTTCCTTCGCTATATTTTGCAGGAAGTCTTGTAGTTTCCTTTCCGCATCTGATATCAGTACTGTGTCATCTGCATACCGAATGCATCAAGATTGCAGAACATATCTAAGAGAATTTTGTGGTGCATTTTGTCGAGCGACTTTGTGTAGTCTATAAAACACAGGAACAATTATTTTTTATTTATATTGCTTTTTTTTATAACATTCTGAGCATAAATATCGCGTCCCTTGTTCCAGTTCCTGTCCCGTCTCTGGTCTGATTATACTGCGTGCTCATTTGAGCAGAATTCGGATGAAGAGTTTTATTATGTGGATCATTAAGATGATTACGCGATGGAGTTCACATTCGTTTGTGACTGGTTTATTATTCAGTGTTATGAAAATAGATCTGCTGAGATTTACTGGTTTTCCATCACGGTTGTAGAGTTCTTTTATTATTTCAGTAATCATTTACATGCCGAAACAGTCTAAAGATGTTAGCATCTCTATTACTATTCCGTCTGGTCTTACTGCTTTGTTTCTTTTTAATTTGAACAATGCAGCTTCTACTTTGTTTTTTTGTGTTTTTTTTAATATATCCGGCTCGTCGTTATTTCCGTGTACTGCCGGTTTTTATCTTTTGTAGCAGAAGAGATCTCTGATATATTAAATCCCTCTTGGCAACTCTGATCACTCTGTGGTATCTGTTAATCTCTCTCTAGTCCCCTCTCTTTCAAGAACCTCCGACCAGTAGACTCTCTAACTGCTATCAAAGGGCAAATTGTAAGGCACTGCGAAAGTTTCTGTGCAACCTCCCTTGGAAGAAAGTGTTTAGGCTCAGCGTTGAAGACTGTGCTTCTGAAGTCTCCTCCTGAATGAAAGTTGGCATCGATTCATCGATGCTTTCATCATAGCCAGCAAGTTCCACCTTAAACCCCATTCGCACACCCTGGTTTTCCCCAACCTGTTCAGCTACCATAGCCCACAGAAATCGTAACTTCCGCCTGTATCGAAGTCACGCGTTTATTTGACTCTGCTCTGGGTGTAAGCGTAACCTCAATGAAGATAAACTGTTGTTTGCCGATAGAATGAAGCAGCGTATAGCAGAGCGCAAGTTTGGCTCCAAAGACAAATGGCAGATCTGAAAAAAGCATGCTAAACGGTTGCAAACCTTGCATTTCTTCGTTAATAAACAGATATAATGTATTCACAGCTACAGCGAACATAGCTGAGTGCTTTACTTGTAGATTCTTCTCTATCTCCTCACTTAATTCGTCTAAAATAAGGCACCCAAGTTCCCACATAGATCTGAGGCTCAACTGAGAGACGTTTACATTACCCACTCATTAGTCTCTAAAATAATTTCAAAACTTGACCACCATAAGGCAAACAGATGTGACAGTATCTCAGACATCGTCTTAAAGAAATGTACCTCTGGACTACTCGCTTTTTTCTCCAAACTCTATTACTACTGTATCTCTGCTTCTTGCTTTTCTCTCTGCTGGAAATCTTTATCTGTGGTTTTTGTTTTTAATAACTCAGGAGAACGATCAGATCTCTGCAATTATCGTCCTATCAATCTCCTACCAATTTTTGGCAAAGTGTTCGAGAACATTATTGATGTTGAAGTAGTTCAATATCTCATACCTGTTCTCCAATGGACAGTATGGCTTCCGTTTCGCCAGATCGACCTCTGACATACTAATTATCATCACTGAGTACATATACCAAGCTCTTGATGAGAACGGATAAGCTACAGCTGTTGCCATGGATATCTACAAAGCGATCAACAGGGTGTGGCACACTGGGCTCTTACGCAAGCTACAGAGCTATTGTATATCTGTACGCTTGTTTGACTTAATCAAATTGTTCCTCTCGAATCGCGTAATGAAGTTAGTACTGAACGGGCATACTTCCATATCCTATCATACGAACGCGGATGACCCTCAAAGCTCTATCCTAGGTCCTGCTCTTTTTCTGATTATCAATGATCTCGTTGATGTAATCAGATCCCAAGTAGCCATTTACGCTGACGACACCAACATTTACTCCCGCATGGCTAAGAAATCTGCGGATGCTGACAAAACTAATCTTGCAGCTGCCCTCGAAAAGGACCACAATCGGTGGTAGACGGGGTAGAAAATGGCTAGAAAACTTTAATGCTTCCAAAACAAAGCTGCTATTCTTTAAAAATCATAGACAATATTTCTTACCTGCCATCACCTAGTCTACATGAGAATAATTCACTGCGCCTCCACGGCCTCACTCTTTCAGCTGACCTGAAGTGGATCGATCACATTGAATTAATAGCTCAATTTATTGCTAATAAGGTTGGGTCCCTGTGTCGGACCAGGAAGTTTTTCTCTTCAGAATCCATCATGCTCATTTACAAATCTACCATCCGCCCGTGCATTGAGTACTGCTGTCATTTCTGGTCGGGCGCCGCTGCTCTTGCTTCTTTTCTTTGACAAAATCCAAAGAAGAATCTGCAATGTAATCTATTCTGACCTGACAACTCAACTCCAGTGTCTCTTCATCTATCTCCCCAACGAGATATGGCTCCTCTCTGTATCTTTTACAAATGCTTTCATGGTTTCTGCTCTAACAAGCTTAGCTCCTTGAAGCCCCTCCCTGCGTTAATTAAATCAACCGACTAGATTAACAACAAGGTTCCACCCTTTTACTGTTAAAACAATCAAGTGTAATAACTTTGAAATTTCAGCTTCTTTTCTAGCATTTCCAACCTGAAGAACTCTTATCTGTATTCTTGTTTTCCTGATAGTTGGTCTCCAAGAGTTTAAATACAACGTCAAATGTCATGTTTTATCTCATTGACTCCCATCCTTCTTCTAATTTTACACTTTTCTTCTCATACAGCTTTCTTTACACCAATACATCCGGCCTTCTCTCACCCAGTTACAGACAACTACTGTGGCCTGTCCTCCTCCCTCTCTTCAGTCTCCTATTATGTATACCCCTGGGAACCAGTTGCAGTTATGCCTTGATTGTAGTGAGATGATTATAAAAATAAATAAGTAAAGATCAATAAAATTACTGAAAGATTTACCCCAAATTTTATATCCTTATTTTTTCAGTGACACAAATAGTCTTATTAATCAGCAATTATATTTAGTTTTAAGATAGGTTATTCCAACATTTAGGTAAAAAGTGTATTCTATAATAAAAGATGTCCAGTTACGTTTTGACAAACTTTAAATTTGTCTAGTTTTCAACTGATCAAAATTCTAACCTAACAACGAATCTTTAATAGAGAATATACAACAATTTGAGGAAACCAGTTGAATATGAAAGCGAAGGCAATAATTGTAGTTCCGTAGATTATGAAGAAAATATAATTGTAAAGCCTAGATTTGAAGAGGTTACAATTGTATTGATGAAAGAAATAGGTTGACTGATTATAACCTGTTTCTTACCAAGGGAAAACCAAAGAAATGATGATGATTCCTGCTTGTGTAAGTGTCATGACGGGTACCAATTGCTAGTGTCGAAACTGGTTGAACCAGAAGTGTAGAATTTAGGATTTTAATACAATATTTCCATCGACAGTGAACAAACTTCACAAAACTAATTTCCTACGTCAAACAGGCATACACAAAGACATGTGGCTTAAATATATAACGATCTCTGTTTTTGTAGGTTCAGACTGAATGAATATTTTGCGATTCATAATTATAGTCAATAAACGAGCATGATATTAAAATGATTATGCATGAAATAAATTCATGAATAAACATCCAGGGCATTTCTAAAGTTTGCATAATATTATGCAACTTCCACGCTAACAACTTTTTCATCTTACATATATATATATATATATTATAAATTATGTTTTAGAACATGTACATTATTTTTTAATATATGTCCTCGACAATCATATGTTTGTTTCAACGTTGGGTACGTTTCTTCGGGAGGTAAAAGCAAAACGTTTTCTTTTGGACGGAAAAAATTCTTTCTTCGTTCTGTACCCACTCGGATATATATATATATATATATATATATATATATATATATATATATACGTGTTTTTGTTTAGAAAGAAATTGGTAGCTAAGATATACAGAACACACGAAATTGAACAGACTTCACCCATGAATATAGCACCCCTTAAACAATGTGTGTGAGTGTGTGTGTGTGTGTGTGTGTGTGTGAGCGTACGCAAGCATATTATTAGAATACAATGTCAAATCAAATATAATTTCCTTTACTGGAAATTTTAAAATGCGATAATAAATTTAGCATATATTTTTATTGTAATGCAGCTTCATTAAGTTGCTTTTTTAAATATATATAGAGGAGTTATTGTAGAATTTGAAATATCAAGTAAGTAATTCATCGAGGTTTCTTCAACCTCAACAAAAAGCGGAAAGCACTGGACGGCCGTTTCGTCCTATATTTGGGACTGATCAGCAGTGCGCATCCACTACCAGGAATTGAAACCCAGACAGTTGCGTTATAAAGTGATTGTCATACCAACTGTAACACAGGCCCCGGTGACAAAAATGTAACGAATTCAACTCGATATAGCGCTACTCAGTCACATATTCCGCGGTGGAACTCTACTGAGCACTTTTTAACCATAGGACTGTGCCTCCCTGAACCAGAACTACTATCACCAAGCCGCTCACACTGTAGCATTTGAAGCCGGTTCAAGCAACGATATACAGATGAGATATTGTAGAAGGATTTGAAATACTAAATAAGTAATTGAACGATTTTTATTCCTCAACAGAATGCAGAAAGCACTGGACGGCCGTTTCGTCCTATATTTCAAAAAGAAAATAAGTCCAGTTAGTAACAATGACGATGTTAAGAGTAGACGTTTGTCGTAATTTGCCCAATAAGCCAGTGCCTCTGTCAGTTAAATTTTATATCTTTCTGTTAAATTAATTATTTCATGAAAGTAATTTTTATGTTATCGCTCTTTCCAGTACTGATGGATTTCTCTTTTCTCGCTTTTTATTTGTTGTAGATTGATTCGCCAGAATTTTCTTTATGCCAGTATTTTATTTTTAGTTAAAGCTGATATCCATTTTAGCTGGTGAAATTTCTAAATTTGTGTGATTTCTGTTATCTATTTTACAAGCTTCGCTTAATTGCTTGTATCCATAAAAATATAATGCAAGCAGTAAGGTTAAATCCGACTACATGCTAATAATGTTTAAACAGTATATATCGCGAATCTGTATTAAATACAGCGACAAACCTCTGATATTGTGTAATTGATGCGATTAAAGGGTGGATTTCTACAAATGAACAGCGAATTAAACATTTCTAGTCAAGAGAAAACCGATAAGGAATAGTAACTCCAATAATCAACAAAATATTGGCATACACCTAACGTCTATTTCATGATCGATTTTGTATATACATACTTCTATTTTCAGTTTGTAACCATTTTTCTTAGAAACCATATTAATTACACTTAGCTTGGGTTCAAAGATATTCTAGAGGAACACTTTAAATATCTAGATTCCTGTTGCGTTCATGAAATCCCTAAAATCCTTCTAGATTGGTTTGCTATGCAATGAGGATTCGAATATTATTTCCAATCACATGTCAACGATTTTTTTATCTGGTTGAGAGTGATTTTAAATATCACATTAATATTGAACTCTGTGTTTTATGAATCAGTCTTCACCTATTTTTATTTGTGCTTTTGTTCATTGTCAAAAGAATTTTATCTATTTGACCAGTATCATCATAATCCTCCGAACACTTCACTCAAAGTCTACATTTCTACCCATACTATTGCTTCACCCATGTTTCTAAATAACCGCGTCAGATCGTGACTTATAAATGAATGTCATGCATGATAGCAAACCCGTTTAGAAATATCTATGCATCCAGTTTCTAAGATCTATGTTTAAAATAGCATTGCACTAGTGAAGACTCTGGATCTTGACGAACATTATTCTACTACGAACGTTGCAATTCTGTAATCCCAGTAATCAAATCAAGAACCAGATAACAGAAATTACGCAAGCCTCGAAATTTCAATCGCAGCAACAGCTAAAATGGTGTCACTCAAAAACATATTGTCACAACGAGAATAACGAAAGTTCAACTACGACAAAAAAAAAGGCTTGACAAGAATTGTTCATCAGTCTTCGAAAGCGTGATAACAGATATTAGATTTGAAATGGTATGTTCATATATTGATTTAACAGAAAGATGTTATAAATCTTAGCTGACAGAAGCTGTAGCAGATCGTTCAATGTATGTAGAATGTTTACTTACCAGGAAACGTCTTCTATTAACATTGTCATTGCTACAAGTTGGATTTATTTTCTTTATCATCCCAGTCTTTGTAAATTCTATAAAATGTTGTTTGCGAAAGTCCATGTAGATCATCAGTTACTGAATTACATATGTCCGTTTGTCTGGTACTAATAAAAATGACACATTGAAATCACTTGAATTTATAGCTCTAATGCATGAAATGAAATTCATCCGGTTTCCCTACTGTATTTAATGCCTCTATCCATTAAATTGCTAGGGGAGCATTTGATGATTAGACATTATTAAAAATAGCATTTGTTTCTTTTTTTATTGTCGTTAGTATGCATCCATGCACGAAGACAACGTAATTTGAAAAAATACAATTTTCTTTGTATTTGTTGTATTCTTAATTTGGAAATAGTTAGAAATGTTGCGCAAACCTTACTCGACAAACGCTTTAAAATTATATTCAGTCGAAGTTTTATGTTTATTCTCGATTTAATTTGTTTCAACATCTATACATAGAAAATAAACTATTTTAGAATAAGAAAATCAGAATTTTAATCTATGAAACATTCGATGCACAATAGAACTGTACATTTTTGTACTAAGTTGTCACTACTTTTCCTTTTTTCCTTTTCAAAATATGCTTGTCTAGTTAGTCAATATTTATCGACAGTCAATTACTGCTAGATTAAAAAGCAGCTTAAAAAATCCCAGAGTTTCCAGTTTGTCATTTACAGTCTAATCATTAGTAAATTATGCCAATAACTTAGGGGGAATTATTTAACTCATTATTTGTTTATATTTACTGATAATAAATGGAATATCAAAATATAATGTAGGTTTCCGTTGAATGGTTATGAAGAGTTAATAATTCCGGGTACGTTGGTGAATTACTTCTTGTAATTCTTATATTCTTTGTGATGCGCATTCTCTTTTTAAATGTAAAAAATTTACATGAATATAATGCCTTTATATATTGTCAACGGGAAACCAAGTGTTCGAAAGAGGAGTTTGATAAAGAACAAAACTGATATAATTGAATATATACACATAGCAATATATTCTGTCATATTTCATTGCGATGCATTACATCAGTTACTAAGCATGTTGATGCCCACAGCGAAAATTCACATTTTATAAAAGCGGGAAAAACATTGTTAACTCGTTCAGTGAGCCTGTCCTGTCCAATAAAAATCAGAACTTCAATAAACACGTGTTTCTATAGACACAAAAAATAATGATACAAACATTGGGTTTTTAAGTAGAAAAAAAACTTAAGTGCCATATGCAATTTAAGGTACTTGAAAAATTCCTTTTTGATAAGCACATACATTATTTAGTTGTTCATTGAGACGTGCATCTTTTTATTTTGTCCGACCATTTGCCGGGCGACTGGCAATTTTCACAATCTCTATTACAAATAATGAGACATTCTAATATCATTAAGAAAACACGAAAATAATTTGGAATATTCAAAATGACATTAGAAAATACAGACATAATCGCAAACATACATTCAATAGATGGACGGCAAAACAGCCTTGAAAATCGGGAAATTTGATTTAGAAAAATGTTATTTAATCGTTTTGTTTAAAGGTGACACCACAAAGGAAAATGATTCTTTTTATTCATTTCCGTAAGAAATTTTGCAGTTAGGAAATATAATTCTTATAAAACAAAAAGTGAAACTTGTTCTTATTAACAGACAAATAAAAAAAGAGAATTTACGGTTCAGACAAACTTTGGCTCGTTACGACAGATCACAAAAGTATCTTAACACGGTGCACTTCCTAACACTTAAACTAAATGACAAAAGATAATATTCTTTTATTATTATACTTCTTGATCTGGCAAAGATCTTTTTCTCCTGTGTTGAGTAAAAATCGAGATTCCGTTTAGTACTAAAGAAAATAAGACTAGGCAATTTTAAATAAAACAAAGCAAAAGAAGAGTGGAGGGAGGTTTTCTAAGCATATATATATAAGAAATTTTAACGTTTCTTCCACTGAAATAAACAGAATATTCAGGCAAGATTTATTTTCTTTCTTAATACTTATAAGTTTATTTTTTCCGAACATATCAATATTTTGAATAGAATAAAAGCCTAAAAAACGTTTTGAGAATGTTTATGTCATCAATAATTCAATATCTTTTTGATTGTTCTGATATATTTTCAAGTATTTTTATTATTTTTACACCACACAATAACACTTTGCTTCTAATATGTTATTATATATCCCCTGTTTTTGATGCCATATCATTTTAAGATATGCTATATTTATGAGTTAATGTGTTCAGTATCTGTTATAGAGCTTATGTAAATATTAAAGTACACAATAAAGTCAGGATTCAATGGAAACAGCCTTATACGAAATTGTTAGGATATATCTGTTAGGTTTTTCTCGACTATTCATATATAAAGTTCACGGATCCATTTTGTGTAAGTTAAAGTACTGTCCTAAATGTAAACACTTTTGTTCCTAGAAATGTATTTTTTAGTCACTCATTTATTAGTGTTAGTTATTAAGAAAATGTCAAAACCAACAGGTGTGGACTAACACGAATCTCCAGGCAAAAAACATAACCGTCATATGAACAGTTCTAGTAGGGTAACGTAACAATGTGTATTTAGTATAAAAAGCACTTTTTTATTCCGGTGTTGTGCGTCATTGAAGAGATTGTTTGTAAGTGAATTACTCGAGAGAAATATTCCGAGAGCGTTATTGTCTATTATTCGAAGGATGTGTTTAATACGGTGACTTTACGCGAAAATACCGAAATATTATAACTCGTTAGTAGAGAGTTAACAAAAGCACCCTATAGAATAACGTCATAGAAAAACTAAAATTATAAAAACAGTTAAACGAAATATCCACTAAAATACTTGTTATTAGTTAAAACTGATTGCTTGATTCTTCTTTTTCATTTCCTGTGTTTCTTCAAGACGTAGGTGATCATGGAATTCCATTGGCCCTGTGTCTTCACTCTCTCAATATTTTTCCCTTGGTACCTCTCCTAAAATCCGATCCGCCATCCTTTTGCTCCATCCTATGAAAGATATCTTACGCTGCATTCTCTCTCTCTCTCTTTCTTTCTCTCTCTCCGTAATATAAGGCCATCCTTTCTCATTACGTGGACAAGTAACCTAATCTGCCTCTTTCTGATGGTGAGTATGAGTTTTCTTCTTCTTCTTTGCATTCTCTCCAACACCATCGTTGATCAAGTGTTCAATCAATGGCATCCTCAGCAACCACCTTAAAACGACATCTCTGCTGCCTCAAGCCTCTCCATCTTTGAGGAGATTGTCCTACATTCACTATCATACAGAAGAACCGATATAACATAGCAATCCCGCACTCTTTTCTTTGTTTTCAGTGAGATTTTCTTGTCTCTCTGCTTAGCTTTCAAAATGCGTCCTTGGCAATGCCAATGCATCCTCGGATCTCAATGTCGCTCTTTCACTCTTCTGTCAGGACAGTTCTTAGATATTTAAATTTCTTTACTTATCTTTTTTTTGTTTCTCCTAGCTGTAGTTGGCATTTAGGTGTTTCTTGTTTTGTTTTTTTTGCTAATGACCATATATTAAGTGTTCTTGTAAATATGCTCAATTCACCTTTCTTTTGCTACTCTCTTTAGAAAAAAACTGCCTTTTTTTGCGTGTCTGCTATCAACACGGTGTCATCAACGTATCTTATATTGTCGAGATTGTAGTCGCCAATGACGAATCTCAGCAAGACTTTTTTTATCACATAATTGATTTGCTGTATAGTTGGAAAAGTCCCAATGAGAAAACATATCCTTGTCTTACGCTCCTTTTTAATTTTGGATACTTGCTGAGTTCACTTCTTATCCCCACACAAGTGGTTTGCTGCCAATATAGATTCTTGATTATCCTAACGTCGTCTACGAGAATGTCGAGTTTGTCAAGCCTCTCTATCAAGGCTTTGAACTTAATTTGTCGAACTCCTTTGCTTAGTCTATAAAGCGCACATAAAGCTCTTTTTGCATTTGTATTGCTTGTTCAGATATCATTCTGAACAGGAATATAGCAGTCCTAGTTCCGGTATCTTTAGCGATGGCCCACCGTTCAGGTCCTATCTCTGGGCCGATTGTGCTGCGCGCTCTGCTCATCAGAATACAGATGATGATTTTAATGTGGCTCATTAAGCTGATTGTTCGATTGAGTTCACATTTCTTTGCACCTGGCTTCTTAGCTAGTCCTATGAAAATTGACCTGCTTTGGTCCTCCCGTATATTGCTACTTTCATTTTCTATATATATTGTTTTTATATCCCTTTTTGCAAGCTAACCATAATTTACATTTTTGCTGTCACCCAAGTATTAATTATTTTTCTCCTGTTTTCTTATTACATAGTTTCCTTTCAGATATATTCTTTATTAATTAGAATTAGTGCATCATACATGATTCTTTCAATCTATTTAGAATAGAAAATCATTCCATCATTTGACACGTGTAGCGGATGTGCGTTGTGGTACAGTGGATATCGACTCGGAACGAGAAATCGGGGCGCCGAGTTCGAATTCCAGTTGAATTCGTTGCATTCAAATACGCGCAAATACCCTTGGGAAAGGTATTAATCCGTTTCTTCCTTCCAGTTATGGGTTAATAACAGGACAGATTAGGTTCTTTAGCCTTGGTTGGCAACCAGTCTACCGCAGAAAGCAATGACAACCTGCTGCGGGATAATCTTCTGCCCAGTCAGTCATGTCTCTTTCGACATATGATCGCCCAAGCGTGTTTCACGTAGGCCCTTAACTGACTTATATCTTATTTCACATACCATATTTACCGATTCATAAACGAACACATGATTTCTTTCATACACATACATTTATTCATGATTACCTTATTTTATTTGTTTTTGAAATCATTCCACCACTTGAAACGTGTAAACAATACTTGCGGCATATTGTGAACAGACAGATATTTCATTGCTGACAGTCACACATTCTAAAGTTACCGATATATACATACACATAATATCGTGTTGTTCAACTAAGCTTGGCATGCATTATTTTAGCTTGCATATACTTAGATTCATAATTAATATATAGCGTTTTTATTCACGTGGCACGTATTAAAAATATCCATCCATTGTTTTATTTCACGTGACACTTATCTGACCAATGAAATCATACCTCAACTAACATACTGTCTCTGTGAATTTTAAAAAGATTTTTGTAAATTTTTCAAAGTTTTTAAATCATTTGACTTTATAAAATCCCTAAAGAAACTTGTTAAAGTGAAACATGTTAGAGTGAAGATAATTTTCCCTACCAGTTTTTTAATTATTCTATTCATCTTGTCGGATATCTATCTATATATTCAAATCAAACACACACATTTGTATATATATATATTGTCATCCACAGACATATCTGTTTCGCTGTACCACAGCTCATCAGTACGGTTAGACTGCGATTGCTCCCGAACCCAGGATTGAAACCTGACTGAATTGGCGTCAGTCGGGGATTCTACCTCTGGGCTACGGGCGTTCGATGGAAGAAGGTAGACCTTCTTGCACATATATTATCATTATACGCGCCCAATAGCTAGAGTTGCTCTAATTCATTTTTCGGAATGAGCGATGCGTACTCGCCAGAGTAGTTACTGTTTTTCAAACTCTACCATTCTTCCAGAGTGCTCAATCAGGGTGTGAGAGCGTATATATATATATATATATATATATATATATATATATATATATATATATATGTATTTACGGGATGAAGCATATTTGTACCTTCAGATATTAGTACATACAAAGCAATGATATAAAATTAGACGTATGAAAATTTCCTTGAGGTATATTTATCATTATTAATATAATTAAAAAGCAAGTAACGCAATGCAGTAAAATATTTTTATTCGGGTAATGACGTAATTAGTTTGATTTGCACGAGCATTCGCACACGCCCAGTGAGTAAAAATGTGAAGTGAACACTGCTTGATTGCTACCAAATGTTCGCAGATTAAAATGCCCAACTTTTGAAAACGTACATTTATATGGTCTCCGCCTATATACGCTGGTGCTGATAATGCATATAAGGTTATGATATTCATCAGAAGCACACAGACTGCAAATCAGTAGAATGACAGAATAGGACACAAAATGAGGTTAGAGATGCTATCAGTCAAATCTCCCTACGCAATTTAAACATGTATTGAAGAGGCTGACGATAAATCAGCATCAAAGAAGCCATTGATAGAAGGAGACTGCGGTGGTGTCCATTAGTTGACAATCTGGGGAAATTACAGCCTAGGAAAATGTGTTGCTACAAGATGCAGAGTGATTGGCTATAGGCTATGTTCCAATTCGCACGACGAAGCTAATTGAAAGTCAGGAGAATTTGGTGCGGTTTCAGTGTGTGTTCTATCAGCGAATCGATTACGGGCAAATTTTACATGTATTCTCTTTTTTAAATTAGAAGTCTTCGAGTATACTTTGCGAAGAGATGGGACAAGTATATGTACCTGATTAGATAAAAAAAGGTGGGTTAATTAGCAAAGGCTTATTTAAGAGTAGTGTAGTTCATATATATATATATATATATATATATATATATATATATATATTCTTGTAACGTCGCTTATACTAGAAATAACGCCTGCAAAGAATACTGTCAGACTTATTTTTTTAGGCATTTATCTGCCATCCGGCCATCCGAATGCGGCACAATGCATTAAATTATGATCTTATAGAGTGTAAGCTCGGCCTAAATTATCCCGAAGATATTTAGCACTTTTCTTATCTGATTGAATGTTTATTATGTTTACACACACACACACACACACACACACACACACACACACACACACACACACACACACACACACAGACGCACGCACAGAAACGCACGCACACACTCTCACACACACACACACAGACAGACGCACGCACACAAACGCACGCACGCACACAAACACACACACACACACACATATATATATTTCTTAGAATAACACTTAATCCCAGCAGCACGATTCCTCTAATTACATAAAAACAAGGTCGACTATGTTTGTTCTCTAGCGACCTGTGTTCAAACTCAAATGTTGGCAATTTATTCCTATGTAACACCTCTCATTTGAGATTGAGTCTATATTTCTTCGTTTCAATATATAAAAATTATGTTACTATTTTTTCTTTTGCTGTAAAACCTTGGTTCAACAATTTCTGTTTGCTTGGCTACGTCAAGCGTTTCATACAATATTTCCATGGATAATTTTTTCAAATACTTTCAAAATTAGAGAATCTACGGTTGAGCTTATTAAGATGTCGGTTAAATTCTCACCTTTGTCCTTCTACCATGGATGCCATTTTCTGATCTGTTTTTTTGTTTTTCTTTTGTAGAGCCATTCTTTTCAAAGTTGATACAATGTAAGATGCACTTTATCTCCAGTTTTGAAGTATATATTACATTAGTATACTTTATGCTTTCTCGTTACGTTCTGGCAATGATTTATTAGAAATCACTGAAGGCGAATTGTCTTGACATAGTGTTTGGTTCCGATGTTATTCAAAACACTCAGAAATTGGTGTAATATCACTTCATCAGACGCGACGTTCCTCGTGCCCTTATAAACGTATCGATAAACCGTTCATCTTCTTCGTTTGATACTGGATAATAAGGGGGCGTTGTAATGAGTTCTAATGCTAATGATACTGTGTACATAAGTAAATTAGTACATAATAAAAATGTTATTTCAGTAATATTTACTTTTCTATTGTTTTTTAAATCTTATTTGCTTCTTCATTTTTATCGCAAAGTTCCCTTATTTCCTTTAAAGTTATGGCTGCTTTCTCACTGTATTGTATAAAATATTATTGATTTCATTTTCAGCCCTTATCACTACATTTACTGTGTCTTCAAGTGATTTGCAGAATTTTGCTATTAGTCGAGATAGTCCGTCTGAATGATTTAATTTTGCATGTTAAAAACTCTATTTTATAATTATAGTTTGATCGGATATTTACCAATAGAAAACAATGGACGATGAGCTGTCTGTAGTATGAATTCTCCATCATGTATGAATTTACGATGTTTTTTAATAGCAAATATGATAGCCAATGATTTTTTAATAGCAAATATGATAGCCAATGATTTTTTAATAGCAAATATGATAGCCAATGATTATCTGGCTGTATATTTTTCAGATCATAATGATCACGAAGCATGGGCTACTGGTTTAGATTTTCCGTCCTCATATTTGTGTTGTACAACCGCTCCAATAAACAATTCACCTGTATCTGATGCAACCACACACTTTAATTTAGCGTTAAAATAAGTCCGATATTAAGATATTCTTAATCTCTTTGAAAGTATGTTGACATTTTATTTGATCAATTCCATTTAATATCTTTCTTTAGCAGGTTATTCAAGGGTGTCGTTACTTCATGCATGTATGTTATATATACATGATAAAAATTGACAACCTCTAAAAATGCTTGTAACATTGTTATATTTGTCTAGGACGTGTATGGTTTTTATTGCTCTCGACCTTGAAGAATTTGCTCGTCTACCACTTAATTTATCCTAGATATTTAATTCTGGATATAAACTATAGGCATTTTCCTTCACCGATCATAAAATTGTACTGTTTAATTCTCTTAAATGTTTTTTTTTACATCTTCCGTATGCTGATTTCAGGTTTACCTTTTAATAAGTACATCTTCTAAATATACGTTTACACAATTCCAACCAATTTTTTTAAACGTCAAGTGTTGTTGAGGTGCATTCAAATGTCAAATTGTTCAGTGTCTCAAATTCCGTATTTGTTGGTTGGAAATCAGCAAAGGATTGACTTTAATACTGGTGCTACATACACTTTTACTTCAAATTTACATTTTAATTTTGTGCATACTCCTCGACCTTCTTAAAAGACTTCTGGAAAACTTCTTTTTAATCCATTTTATTTTTTCAGTTGCTGTCTTAGCACTGGAACTAACATATTTATTTTGTTGCAGAATGACTAACTTGGGTAGTTCCAAAGATCAAATAATGCAATCCAGTCTGTTCCAAATAAATTAGCTGTGCTATTTAATACAAATACCACTGCTTTTTTACCAACAAAGAAAATGTGACAGGGGAATTCACCCATAAATTTCAATTGTTTTCTTGAAACTCCATGATTTTCTTCTATCATTTCGAGACATATTTTTCGTATTTGATCCCAATTTCCCAATTAACAATCACCCATTCACTCAACAATATATATATATATATATATATATATATATATATATATATATATATATATATATATAGTGCGACGGGTAAATTATTGCCATTTTATATTTTTAATTTCGGGCATGATCATTGTTTGTTTCGATTTTATCGACTAGTAGGGACAGTTGGACAGGGTCTTTGAGAAAAGAAGCAATTTTTAAATGGCATACTTCACTGCTTAGCATTCCCTCCGAAAATTCCAATACGAATATTTCAAAATGTTGGATATCAATCTGGTGACGGTACAGAGAATTTGTAAAGAGTTGGATGATTATGGCAGCTGTGAAAACTCACGTTGATCTTTCTGATGAGAAAAGAACCCTTGAATTTGTTGATGAGGACCTCACAACCAACACTTAGTCCGACATTAAATACCTTCAGGAGGTACATTAAACTAGGTCAAGATGGTAGCTGCTGGTAGACCTATACCTGACAAGAGGTCTTTTCACCCAGATATGGGTGTCCGCCAATGTTTACAACCACAAAAGATGTTACACCTGGCTAACAAACTGACAAGACTGCAACACCCTTCATGTGTGGTGCAGTTGAGAATAATCAAACAAAACTTCTCGCAACATCAAAGATGAATTGTAGGCAATGACTATTGCAGCATTCAGCAACTTATACAAGGAGACCGTATAGAAGAGAAAAAATATACAGAAATAAACTTTGTTTATGTTTCGGATGTGCGTTGTGGTGCAGTGGATATTGGGTCAGAACGAGAAATTGGGGAAACAATTTACATTCACTTTACATTACATTCAATGTTATTAATCCGTCGCTTCTCCCTCCAGCTATGGGTTAAATAGAAGAGTAGATTGGCTTCGTCAATCTGTCCAATCAGCCATGTCTCTTTCGGGACATGATGCCTAATTGTGTATCTTGTGTGGTACTTAACTGACTGACTGATTCAGTGACGGTTTCTGCTTCAATGGCGGATTTAGATTCGATTCCTGCTGGAGGTCGCATTTCTTGTCTTCTTTCTTTTTGTATTTTTCATACATATATATATATATATATAATTCCAGATGAAGAGGACTCAGAGATTTACTCTTTTGAGTGCCCCGGCATTTATATTTTTATAAACAGTGCTCAATATAATAAATATTATAAAGCTTAATATAATTATATAGTCATGTATTAATTGGACATTGCGACACGGACATTTCTATGTTTCGAGATATATTCTCATCATCAGGCAATGTTTGATGTTGGTTGTGCATGTAAATCATCTGCAAAACCAACATCACTCATTGCCTGATAACAAGAATATATCTGGAAACATGGAAATTTCCGTGTTGCAATGTACAATTAATTCGTAATTCGGGTTTCAATCCTGGGTTAAAAAGTAATCGGAGTCTAACCGTACTGATGAGCTGTGATACAGCGAAACAGATCTGTCTGCGGATGACAATATATATATATGTTTGTGTGTGTGTGTGTTTGTGTGGATGTGTGTATGTGTATGTTTTCGACGCCAAATATAGCTAATAACGTTTTGGTTCTTGTAAAATCTGTATGGTTTTAACATGTAGCATACCGAAGCAAAAACATATGTTTACATGAATGAAGACTTTTAAAATTACACACAAATCCTGTAAGCACTAAATAGTCGTTCCGTCCCGGTGTGAATATGTCAATAAGAGGCAGTGGGATGACGCATTAAGGCAATATACAACGTTCTTTCAAACCATTAATATTTATATAAACATCCTCTGATGTTTATAAAAACTGTAACCCTTTAGCAGAGTGTACGAGAAAGACCTTATTTTGTTAGGTCATGTTCACTGCTATTTACACACTGATTTTCTCGATTCAAAAAATACAATGTGGCATGAAAGTACCTCCAACATATTGTTAAGACATTGTAACAATGCTTCTAGCATCTTACTGATATGTGGGATTTAAATGTGAGATGTATTTTTTGTCGTACCGTCTAAATTTTAGATTTGATTGCGCCATACTGTTTTCTGGACATTAATTAAAGAATTAAAATGAAACAAAGTCCCACTATTTGTAACATTTTCTACTCTTTCTCCTCTTTCTCACTCTCTCACTACACACACACACACGCGCACGCACACACACACACACACACACACACACACACACACACACACACACACACACACACAGATAGAATAGATATAGCCGCTGTTTTCCCTGGTTGCCTATGAGCACCTCGATAAGCAGTGAATGTTCTAATCCGAAACTTGTGCTGTAGTAAACTGTTTTTATTATAAACACCTATAATAAAATATATATATATATATATATATATATATATATAGAGAGAGAGAGAGAGAGAGAGAGAGAAAGAGAGAGATAGCTATTTACACATAAAGATAAACAGAGAGAGAGAGAGAGATGCATACGCCAAAATTAAGTTACTCAAAGTCGAGTAAGATTAATTTGTAGATGAGTGACAACTTAGAAATAACAGGTCCTGGAAGTTAGCTTTTGATTATATATATATATATATATATATATATATATAATATATACAGTATATATATTCTTCGATCTATTGTCTTCATTTTTGTTGCCATTTGTATGAGGTTTCGGCCGTTGTATGCTCCAGCAACAAAGATGAGGACAGCAGTCCAGAAAATGTAAATATGGTGTATATATATATATATATATATATTATTTCTCTGTCGATCTGCCATATGAAAATAGCGGGTACGGATTATTTAAAGTATTCGCTTAGATGTGCGCCTATATTTAAATGGAGTTATAAGTGCAAAGATCGAGTGAATGCTACTTATTTCTTTCAATTGTTAATGTAAGTACGATATCGATATGGATATAAATTGAAACTGAATAATGTGAAACATGTTTTGGGGCGATTTTTACTTTTCCAAAAATTACCAGATAGGATATCTATTCTTAGACTTTTTATTTTTAGACTGTAAAAACTCGACTCATATTTCATTAGAAGTTCATCATTCAAATAGTTTTACGCAAGTATATGTACTCACATTTTATTTAATAGGCGATGAAACATAAGTGACTTTTATTCTTGGCATGTTGACAGCAGATTATATTCAGTAATATCTTAACATATTGAATTATTTATATTAATGTGAATATTATTAATTTGAATATCCATGACAATAGCTGTGATTAGTTTCAGGAATATATGGTAGAGCTATCAGTCTGCTTGTTCAGATTTCAGTGTAGTCTCCAAGATTGAACCCTAATGTCTAACACAATTATTCTCCGACGGAAGACTTCAAGAGGACACCAAGTATATTCATTACTCAGGAGCAGCTTTTATATCTAATTGTTGTTCAAGTGAAGCCGGCGGGCTCAATAAAGTTATCCATTCCCCTTAGGGCACGTCTGATCGGAATTCAATTTGCTATGCAGAAATGAGCAAACCAATAGATATTGCACAGTACTAAATTTAAATCTACATCTTCTGTTTACGTAATTCTCTTTCTGCCACTGTATTTCTTTCTCTCTCTCTCTCTCTCTCTCTCTCTCTCTCTCTCCATCTATATAAATATATGTAAGTGTGTGTGTATGGATGTGTGTCTGTCGATGACTTGCTTCTTTCTCTCTCTCTCTCTCTCTCTCTCTCTCTCTCTCTCTCTCTCTCTCTCTCCATCTATATAAATATATGTAAGTGTGTGTGTATGGATGTGTGTCTGTCGATGACTTGCTTCTTTCTCTCTCTCTCTCTCTCTCTCTCTCTCTCTCTCTCTCTCTCTCTCTCTCTCTCTCTCTCTCTCCATCTATATAAATATATGTACGTGTGTGTGTATGGATGTGTGTCTGTCGATGACTTGCTTCTTTCTCTCTCTCTCTCTCACTCTCACACACACACACACACACACACACACACACACACATATATATATGTGTGTGTGTGTGTGTGTGTGTGTTCGTGTGTACATAGACATATTCTTATATTTTTATATAAAATTCCTTTAAATTACTTCCCTTTAAAGTTTTTGGCATTCAAATCATATTGATGTCTACTTCATTAAAGAGAAGTATTTTTAGTAAGCAGTGAATATTTTACTTTTTAAAGTATTTCATTTTTTATTATGAAATCCATAAATTTTCTTACTAAAGAAAAAATTATCTAGTATATTTCATTGAAAAATAACCGATTTAAATAATATAAAACTTTTCTTTTATTTAATCTCTTTATTAGCAAAATTCCATATTCTATAAACTCGCTTGATTTGAACATTGATTTAATTACATTATTTTCTGTTCTGTGGTAAGCAAATGTTTTATATAATTATCAAAAGCTGATCATTTAATCTCATGAGCGGGATCTGAAAAACCATCATTGTCGAGAGAGTGCAATGGGCAAGAACTGAACATAGAATCAAGACTGCCTACATCTCTCTGATATGCGTAGATGCTATATCTTGCATGCAATTAAATTTAGATAAAACGTCCTATGTAGGTACGATTTGCCTTATATTGTGCCAACCTACCAGAAAAAAATTGCTGAAAGATTCTAAAATTTAATGAAGCCTAATTTACTTCTCAAATGCGGAATTAATATGTGGCACCATCGGTGTCACTTGACCGTGGGTCTTCTTCCAAAGACTTATGCCCTAGCTACTGACAGCAGCACAACATCTGTTATGGCTGTACAGGCCTAAAAGGAAAAGACAGTCTCGATTGCCACGAATGTACGTGAAGACATTCTCACCCATGTCATCATGTTGTTATCTTTACTTTGAACATGCTCTTCCCCGACGACAAGCCTCCGTTTCGTCTTTCCACTCCTCAGTGTGAATTGCGTCTCCAACGTGAACAATCCTTGACGACGTCTTCCCACCTCTCAACAATCATGCTCCACGACATAGTCCCTTTTTCAGACACCCTGGGAGCAAAGTTAAAATCGCCGGCGGTTACTTCTCCATCCAGCAGGACCTTTGTAATCCTTCCATCTCTAAACTGTTTTTGGCTATCTTTTGCCGTCTCAGAGAGTGTCCTTTCCAAGTTTAGTACTTGGAAGAGTTTTATGATATCAGTAGTTGCCCATACAGTACGTTTCTCTTTGTCGATGTTGTCAGAGGGAAAGGTAAAATCAATACATCTAAGCATTGTCGTCGTCGCTTGAGTTTCCAGAACGAAGTGGGTCATAACATCGGACGCTCTTGGGGATTCAAGCTTCGCATTTATCTTCAGCTTTTTCCCTTGAAAATGTGGAATTATCTTTAGACTTAACTCACATTTCTCGATGTACCATGAATGAGTGAATATTTATGTGTTTATAATAATATCTGAAAAAGCAAATTGGTGCTGATGGTAACGTAACACGAGAAGATTTTCTAACTAAAATGCGCAACACCTTTAAAATCTTTCGATGTTTGCGATCAGTAAAATGGAGTCAAAATCATCTTTTTGTTCGTGAACTTTTTAACAAACTATTTTGAATGAGAACTGTAATCTCTTCGAGAAAATTTTCGAAAGTTTACATGGTTATATTGATTTCTTCAGAAATAGCAAAGTGGAACCCAGAAATCGTAAAGCATATTGACACCGTAAAATCGCGACTCCCCTTCACTCTTTGCTTAATGTGGATGTACATGAAACAACTGGCGACACGAATCAAACATATCAAACAATATTGACAGCTGTAACCTCTTACGTTTTCAAGGGGAACATTTGATATAGTAGGTAGAGGAATGTGCCACAATATATTTACGGAGATAAAGGATTTTGATACATATTCCTAATTTACAATATTCGCCACACACTTAAGAAATGTAGGTGTGAAAACGTTATAATATTGAGAAGGAAATCAATCTGCTTTCTTTAAAGTATGTATAATAAGGCCACTGTGTAGCAATAAAAAAATAAATGACAAATCTTCCAGATTTGGATTCATTTGGAATAGTGAATAACTCCGATTCGTTCCTATTATTAGCCCCTCTTACTTTCAACGCCAGCTTTCCCGGTCTTTTGAACATGCGCAGAAAGTTAGTTCTTGTTTCCGTTTAAGACTGGACCCCAGGTTCTTTCTAAATAAAAAAAACACTTCCCAGTCTCTTTCACTGTCAGTAGAGCCTTCAGTCTTACTGACATTAGCGTCGTGCTTCATTGATTTAATAAAAATGTAACCAAAATATTTGAATACGAAAATGCGAATGATATTACAAACGCAGAACAGCATAACAACCTTATGATATTTAAGCTGAATCAGTCAAATCATTACTTGACGTAGCCCAGAAGTGTTTTTGTATCCTTGCGTGTGATTAATTATTTTCTCCCCACATCTCTTTTCCCGCAGTAAAAACATTCCCATTCTCTTGTTAGTCTGTCGATATTTTCATGGGAAATGCACATATGAGATATATTTTTACTTCCACCAGTTCAGACCTTCAGATCAACAATACCCCATAAATATAGTAGACTCATCCCCATGCTCCTCATAGTGGTCGGAAAATTTTCAACTCAGACAAGGGAGATTCTTCCAAATAAATGTTATGTTTTGAAACAGATTCTGGAAAGGATTTTCTTTGATCACTACAAGATTAATCTCTTATAGTATAGGATCAATGGTTATCTATTCTCATAAATTCCCTCTTTCGAACTTACAGAAGCCAGATTTAATAACCTTGTGCCCTTCAGTTCAGTCAGTTAGGCGATCATGTCTTGAAAGAGACATGACTGACTGGGCAGAAGATTATCCCGCAGTAGGTTGCCATTGCTTTCTGCAGTAGACTGGTTGGCAGCCACGGCTATAGAACCCAATCTGTTCTGTTATGTACCCCATAACTGGAAGGAAGAGACGGATTACTACCTTTCCCACAATGAATTCAGCCGGAATTCGAACTCGGTTCCCTGACTTCTCGTTCCCAGCTGATATCCACTGTAGTTGATTTTAAACCTTGCCTTAGGTAAAGAGAAGTAAAGTATAAAACATACATGAACAAAGTGGCTGCTATGGCAATGTTCGAAACAAAAGATTCAGTCTTAAACACGTGTGTTAGTCCAATACACATATTGTAGAAAAGTTCGTATCAAGTTATGATCTAAAGAAATTATAGGAATGTAAAAAATTTAAAGGTCGTCAACAGCTTATAACCACGGTAGCATTGATGATGACAGAAGCAACGTCCGTTTCTCTTTTAATTCTAGCGAAGACTAAAATTGAAGTGTTTGCATTTTATTCATCTGCTATTTAAAGAAGTGGTTCAAGTAAAAAAATCTCCCATATTCTTAGATATGTCATTTTCTATTGTTCCAGGCTTCCATATATATGTCCTGCTCCAATATCCTACAGTTCCATAGATATGTCCTCTTCTATTGACCCAGCCTTTCATTGGTAGTTTGTAATGAAAGGAAATGATTTTGGAATATTATTATTTGAACTATGCTTAGAATTTATTTGCACGGACTAATATAATCTAAACGTAACATATTTACTCATTAAGATTTAATGAGAATAATTAATTACGGATTAACTTTTTTGATCATTCTCTGATCATGGCTCTAATTTCTTTAACTTTGTAGTTCTTAGCAATGTTTCTTCTTACTATCCCTTACTACCCTTTATACCAACCATATACACTTGTTTCTGGTGCTGATTAATCATTTCCTATCTGCCCTCCTTACGTCCAATGTGCTGTGTGTTTAGAATTTTCTTAAGAATTAACCCTTCATTCAGTGAATCTTACGTCAACACTGTTAAATATAATAGGCTTATCTCTTTATGCATCGTATTCACACACCGCGTAAACGATCATAGCTCTCCACAATTTCCTATCCCCGGAATCTATAACGCTATCCTCTCTTTTCGTTATATCTAAAACCTGTTTGCAATCTTTTTTCTCAAGCTCATCAAGTATGTCATGCTTTATTTTCCTTTTTCTACCTGTTGTTTTTAATCCGTTCTGTGAGTAACAGATTTCCCAAAGACCAAAAAAAGAATACATTATTTCACTTGTCATGTTTTATTATAGAGTTATACGATTCTATTAATGCCAGATTTATCCCCTATACTCTATTAAACTCTACTATACTCTATTAAAACAGAGTTCGCATCTGTTCGTCATCTACGAAATCATGTTAATTAGAGTCACTCCCAGGAGCATTCTAGTAAATTATTCCTAAAAAAAAAATTGCCAAATTAGCAACAACGTTTTCGCCCTAAAAGTCTTTTAATAAAGATCTTTTTTTCCAAAACACATACCATTTTATATAGTATTGCTCTATGCATTCATAAACAAAACTTACGTCATGAAAATAACTTGCAGAAATAAATGTTTTGCCACTTTTTAACTACACTTTGATCGCAGTCTTCAGTTAACAACTAGAAAAAAACAACTGTTAATAACCATTTTCATGCAATTATCTAAAATTTATTTGGGTATTAAACATATGCAGACAAAAATAAAGAATCTATGAGATTCCGACACGTAGAAAGGAACATGTAATACAATTAGGTAGGATAAACAACTATTCATTAAAAAACACGTATTTCTGATTGGATTTTTCGACTGGGGATTTATTCGAAATATTATCCTCATCTGTGTTGTGGTCATCTCTCCTCCAGGTTAGAAGCATATATTGACCGGGGTAACATACATTGAATCCCCAAATTGAACCCTTTATCCGGTCTATTAAATGATTACCACAAAAGATACCGACAATAGTCTGAATGCAAATAGTATGAATAACATTTTTTCTTTTCCGTGTCATTGTCGCCATGTTTCCCTTTCGTGGTCTATTATTTTTCTGGAAGTTTAAAAAATGATTGTTTGATTGGCAAAGTTAGTTATTTATGTCGAGGCTCGGAACAAAGGAAAATGTCTAAATTCCAGAAACTGGTGCTACATAGGGATGTAGATTGTATGTGTATCCAGCATATGTCTCTTTTTTAAATCATTACAGTACTTATTTAATATCGAAAAGAAAATACACTTTCCAATCAACAAACAGTTCAGTATTAGTTAGGAAGATAAAATTAAAGATTCCAGACACGTTGATGCTCTTATAGACTAAACCAAAATAACTTTACCTTAATGAGTTTAATCAGCTTATACATAGATGTAAGAAAGTCATGGAAAATCAGGGAAAGGAGATTGCTGATTAAAGTCTTATTAAATACAACGCTTAGTAACTTGTTCTCTTTATCCAAAAATAAGACAGAACTTACGCGATGACATGATATATATATATATATATATATATATATATATATATATATATATATATACTAGAAGTATAACCGGACGTTGTTCGGGTGTAATGAAAGCTTTAAAATTAATCCATGGTCCTGGAGATCAGACTCTTTGGACGTTGGCACGAAAGACTAAAAATCAATAGTTGTTTCCAGTTAAAGCGAAACCGGAGACTGAAAGAAACATGAATGGATTTAAGCCTAATTTTAATTTCCTGGCATCAATATTAAATAAGGTTTTTTGTCGTAAACTGAATTTTGAGGGCTACGTAAGTCCTCTGAGTAAATGTATATCATGGATGAGAGTAAAACTACAATTATACCTACTTAGAGCCAAACCCGATGCAAAAACTAAAATAAAAGGGCTGAAAAGAATACAGATATACAGGCAGATAAACAGACACACACACAAACATCTTGCCTTTTATATATATATATATATATATATATATATATATATATATATATATATATGTTAACGATTTTCTGCACTATTGTAAGAACTGCAACCTTGAAACTTCTGAATATCGTTTCTTATGTCTTTGTCTATGAGTGTATCAAATTTGATTAAAATCGGACCACTCCTTCTATAACACGATTTTTTTATTATCAATTTTCAATATCTATCTAGGGTACCACGACACAAAACCTAGCTAAGAACACTAGCAGACTCTTATAGTACAACTGTGTAAATTTTCAAGAAAATCGGTTCAGCCGTTTTGGAGTTTATAGGTAACGGATACACACACACAGACACATACACACAGACAAAGTTCCATTTATAAATAAGTTTATATATATATATATATATATATATATATATATATATATATATATATATATACTAGCAGTATAGCCCGGCGTTGCTCGGATGTAATGAAAGCTTTAAACTAATCCATGGTTCTAGAGCTCAGACTCTTTGGAAGTTGGCACAAAAGACTAAAATATTTCCCGTTAAAGCGAAATAGTAGACTGAAAGAAAAATGAATAGATGAAAATCAAATTTTGATTTCCTGGCATTGATTTATACATATATATATTATCGATTTTCTAAGAACACTCGCAGACGCTTATAGTACAACTGTGTAAATTTTCAAGAAAATCGGTTCAGCCGTTTCAGAGTCTATAGGTAACGGATACACACACACACACAGACAAAGTTCCATTTATAAATAAGTTTATATATATATATATATGGTTATGTGAGCTTTTAATGTAAATAAAAGTAACTTACTTTTTATTTTTTTACCAGAGTGTTCAACATAAATTTATTTTAAATCTGAATATTAGCATAACCACAGTTAACTGTATATGTTAAGAGGAGTCTACCTTGCGAAAATAATTAAAAAATGACAACTATATGCCATAATCGTTGTTGTTTGTTTACATGCCAACCAAGTTAATTAGTTATACCCTCTCATATTATTTCAAAATTTTTATTGCAAAACAATTCTCTGCTAAAATTCGAACTTTGTTCATTCTAAAATTAAGTACTAAATCGGATTTCGAACGTAGTTCTTCCATTTTATGCATGTTTATCTGTATGTTTTGTTTGTTTCTTCTCATATCAGTTTCTGTCTTGATTATTTGTTCGTAATGTATGAATCGTTTCTAATGTTATACTTACATGATTTTATCTGGATCTTATTTATTTGGAGATTATCTTTACTCTCTTCGTCCTTAGCAATGATCTATCTTTCTAGCATAAATGTTAAAAATATCTCCCCATATGATTTACCATGAAGACAGCATCTAAAGATGCAATTAAACTGAGTGTTAGCAGATGCCATATCTTATATACACGACTTCATAACGATTTTTCAACGCGGCATTAGAGGCTATTAAAATAATAAAATTAGAAAATATTTCTATGTTATCGTACATGTGAACAAGTGTTTAAGAAAGGAAAAAATCTCTAGACTAAAAATTTTTATCAAAGGATAAACATTTCCCGAATAATCTAGGCTTATCTTTGAAAATATGGCCATTTCAAAACTCAGTTGCCCATGTTTTAACTTAATGGTTCACGGGAATTCCACAGTATAAAAATCAACTTTTTTTTAAAAGTTTACTATCACCCATATTTGCAATTACTCAAGTGTATTCATTCGTTGATTGGTGATAAAAAAACAACAAAATTTCTTATTGAAGCTTTCCTTATTTTTGAAACTTACAAGACCTCCTAGGTATCGGTGGAGAGTGACAAAAAGGGACTACAAATCAACTTTAAGAAAACTGAATGCATGGTGATCAGTAAAACGTGCAACCCAAAATGCAAAATACAGGTGGGGGGTAGCCTGAATCAAGAAAGTACAAAAATTTAAATACCTAGGAAGTGTTCTAACAGGCGATGGAAAATGCGACACAGAGATCCGAAGGCGAATTGGCATGGCAAAAGACGCGTTCCAGAAGCTGAATAAAGTACTGACACACAGGAAAATTTCACTAGAAACAAAGAAAAGAGTGCTGGATTGCTATATTATGTCAGTTCTTCAATACGGCAGTGAATGAATGTTGGACAGTATCATCAAAAATGAGAACAAAACTGTAAGCAGCGGAAATGTGGTTCTACAGAAGGATGCTGCGGATATCCTGGACTGAGCATGCAAGCAACGATGAGGTGTTGGAAAGAATGGCAACCAAAAGGAAATTGATACTGACCATCAGTTTGCAGGGCCTGATCAGGTGGATGACGGAACGGGGGTTGCTAGGAATAACAGAAACAAACATAGTAAGAGCCACAAGGGATAGGGAGACGTGGAGAACCTTGATCGCCTACGGAGCACATAAGGAAAGAAGAAGAAGAAGAAGACAGTTATTCTCTGGGCTAATGTTTAGTAAAATAGGAATAAATTGTATATGGAACCAAAATTTACCTTCATAATGAAAGCATAGATATTAAGTGTGGACGCGTGTGATGGAGTCCATTCCTTTGTTAGGTGAGTTCTATCCTGGCAAGAGTACGATGAGGAGAGACTGAAAGCCTTCAGCTATTAAATTTCTTCGTAGACTATAGTCTGCGTAAGCTATGATCTGCATATGTACAATTACGGATGTGAAGAGATGTGTTAATTTATTAATTTGCTTTTTACGGCTTATCGTCCTGGGTATAACGATAAACTACATACATGCAAAGGTAAGCCTTTTGAGCAGAAGGTATTGTGTAGCATGGAACCACCACTTAAATATTGTTCTACTCAAGTTCACCTTTACCTAAGGTGATAGCACCTGTTCGGGTTCTACTATAGGCAAATATTAAACTCGAAACTGGTGTTTAAATTATATGAACAAATAGATATATATTTTATAGCAAATTAGGAGCAATGAATGTTTCTAATAAAATATATTATATTCTTGTAAAAATAAAAACGATAGCAGAAATAGATTTTTATAACAGAAATAAATAAGGCAGAATAATTAAATGATTATGTTGATAAACAGGTTTCAACCGTTTTCCGTTTATTTAAAAACAAGTATATATATTTAGACTATAGGAAATTTAGAAGATAATGTATGTTTCTTGTACAAGTTCTACTAATTAACCCATTGATGAGGCGTGAAGACGTTGATTTAAATTCGTACGGATATTTGCGCGTATGTAAATATGACGAACTCAACTAGAATTTCATTCCAGAACTGATGAAATACTTAATTATTTAGTGACCTAAGAACTCACCAGATTATAAAACTGATAAAAAGATAATGATTGTTCGAATGTGTAACATGGGAATAGCTGTATATTTCTAGTTGTGACAGCATAAATTTTATTCTGCCAAACGACTTACTTTTACACTTTTTGAAAAATTGTCCATAAAAATGTTGACCATACGAGTTGATACTAATAACTACATCACTAATAATTTGTGCATTTTTTCTTTGTCAGGTGATGATATGTGTGGCACATGGTTCAGACCTAGTATTTTCAGCCCCCATTTGTATATGCTTTTAATGTTTGGTTGCTTGAAGGTTTAAAGGCTAAAACATTTACATTACATTGTGGTTATTCTGCATTACGCATACTGGCTCTAGTTATTGAATTAGTGTCGGTAGAGATAAATTAAAATCTATACGCACGCACACACACACACACACACATATATATATATATATATATATAGATAGATAGATAGATAGATAGATAGATAGATAGATAGATAGATAGCATAATGATGCTCCACGTATACTGTCTTAATATGTATAGGAAAAACTACTGAAAAGTTGTAAGTTTAAAAATGTATTTTTCGAGAGTATTTATTTATTTCTATTATATATATATATATATATATATATATATATATACATATATATATATATGATATTTCAGACCGGTCTTTGCCTTTCCTCAGAAACAAATGATTTTAAAATTTAAATTTGGAGCGTACGTTGTGAGGAGCGTTTTTCACGAGATGTTTACATCACGTGACGTAGAAAGCGTTAGAGTTTTTGGATATTTTTAAAAACGTAAACCTAACTGTAATAATACTTTTAAATGTTGTTTTAAAGAAAAATGTATCTAAAAAATGTTTAACTATCAAAATACCTAAGTCCCTACTTAACCCTAGCCTATATGTATTTAATTTTAAAATCCAGTATTTTTCTTTCTTTCTGCGTGAGTATGTAGAACTAAAATCGGAATCTAACAGTAAACATTTGCAGTTTTCTAATGTGTGTCCTGGTTGATGAAAGTGTTCAGCTATGGGGGAATAAGGGTTGTTTTGGCGTATACTAAGTGTATGATTATTAATCATAAATAATTGATAATCATCACTTCCACTGCATGCAGACAAATTAATTTAAGGAACCTGTCTTGAACTAAGTTACCTCCTCTAACCCATATCTCTAAGACTACAATACGGCCAACAGAATCAGAATAAGCTCCCAACCCCACTGTCACTTGAATATCATATCACCACAAATAAACCGTTTTCAACATTTAATTTTCATTTCAGCTTTGTCGCCCGATGAGAAGCGCGTAAAGCAGCTCCGAAACGCGAAAACATTTTTGTGTAGTGATACTATGAATTTATAAACCATTGTAACAACTATTACAATATATATATATATGACCCGAGGATAAAAATAAATAGTAACAATCTGATTGGAACTGATTGAACTGTTCCATAACTTTAATTGATCCATCAAATCCATCTCAAAAAGTTTATATTTTTCTTTACGAACTGACTTAACGTCAAAGTTTTTTGTTTCATCTAAAGTCATTTTTGTAATAAATACTCCTACGAATTTTATTTTCTGTCCAATAACACTACGTAACAGTTGGTAACAATTAACGTTGGTTTGCAAGTTTTCCACCATGAATATTAATTTGTTATTAAATCTGACCCGCTATCTAATTGCAACTGGATATTTGTGTTAAGGATTTTTACCAGCACAAATTTTCTTATATTCCTACAGGATGATTCATTTGCGTTAGTTACTTTAACATTATTGCTCAATGTTTTTTTTTTTTTTTGTTACAGTTTTTAATGCCTTTTTCCTTCCAATCTTCGACGCAAAATCCCGGTGAGCAAACCTTTGTCTCAAAATTCTAACGGACAAATTTTCTTCACCAAAATGTTGTAACCCAAACAAAGTATGGAAATAAATAGTAATATTATAATATCATTAAACATACAAAACTCACAAGCTACGCGAAGTAAATAACCACTACTAGTAGAAAACTGCTAGACACCCCTCTCGATAGATTCCAACGTATTATATAAAATTGGGACATGTCCTTTACTCTACATAAGTACGTACACAGCAATAATTCATCGTGTTATCGTACAATGACTATTGTTCTCTTCTGTGCTAGTAATCATATATGATTATTTTCAAATTCTCGTGTCATATGAAAATTCTAAAGCGGCAATTTTTGCAGGTCATATATCCACCACCTACCTGGAACCTAATGTCTATTTCCAAACAAAACAATTAAATTGGTTTCTTAGTGCGACCACATGCGTGGCTATATCGTTATTCTTTTCTCAAAGAAGTTATTTTGTATATATATATTTTAGAAATACTAAGTTTTTATAAAAATCTCATAGTCAATATTAATTTCTGAACGAGCCCCACTGTTATATTAATCATTGAAAAATTGCCAATGCATAAAACAAATGAATTAGGGAGATTTCTTTTCCTTAACTCAATTTTCTAGTATAGATATTACCTTAAGAAATAATAACGGAAAACAGTCAGATGTCTCAGTCATTCATTAGCCAAGCAATGAATATAAAAGTTTGTATAAGTAAGTAAAAACTATTTTCCATTTTCAAACATTTCACGCAGCTGGAATCATTGCACGAAGATGTATTATTTATTAAAATCCTATTGTCGATAACTACATTTGTAAAATAAATATGATGGCGTAGGTTTTTTTAGTTAATATGTTATTTTACTTTGTATTTATGCAAATATGTGATTGATTATGCCTAATAAGGTATTGTCATATGCCGAATTAAAATTATAAACAGACATTAATAGACACCTACAAGAGCACATATATGTTCGTATAATTGTGTCTCTTTTTCTTTATATATAAAATATACAATATTATATATAACATTAAACTTTGCGATACATATTGGTATTTCGCACTTCAGTTGCACTTATTTTAGCATTTCAGTAGAATTCATGCACATCAATCACCCTCTAACTGTATCCATCTCTCTCTCTAAATATATATATATATAAGCATGAATATATATATATATATATATATATATATATATATATATATTGTAATAGTTGTTACAATTCTTTATGAAAGCATAACAATAAAAAAATTTATAAATCATTGCAACAACTATTACAATGTAAAGCTCTACTCTGTATCGAGCACTTTTTATAAAAGTAAATGCTTGAACAATGGGTTTAAGAAAATCTACGTGTTCTGTCACTTTCTTACAATATATATATATATATATATATATATATATATATATAACCAGTGGTATGATATTCAGGTACTTTTCAAATATGCCGCACGCTGGAATCGCCTCCTCTAGACAAATCTAATCAGGAAGATACCGTCCTGGCAAATCGACACTGGCGAGATTCTAAACAGGCTTCAAAGTAATAAAAAGAACATTATATATATATATATATATATATATATATATACAGTAATGTAAATCAAACCGTGTGCACGAAACGTATTTTATCTATAATACAGACATTGATAATAAACATATCAGTCCCTCAAATGTTCATAATGCTCAACCCTTTATTTAGATCTTATCTTTAACTGCAAAATATTAATTATTATTATTATTATTATTATTATTATTATTATTATGCTGTCATTTGTCATAATATTTCGATTTCTACTATGGTCACACTACCTGCCATGTCTGCGGGAAGATCTAAGGTAGGTCGTAGTATGTCGATATGGTTCCATTTCATGTTTTCTTATCTCCTCTATCATCCCTAGAATTACATAGACAAAGTTATTCCTTAGTGTGTGGGCTGTACTTAAAAAGACAATTTTTGTATATCTCTTAAGCTTGTGTTTTCAGGGATACTTTCAATGTGTTGCTTTGTTCCTCTTTTTAACATTCCAAGTGCACCTACTCTCACTGGCACGATTCTTGTTTAAAATTTCCACAGTTTTTCTATTTCAATTTCCAGGTTTTTATATTTTGACAGTTTTTCGAATTCCTTGGTTGCTATGTTACAATCAGCTGGACAAGCCATATCAATCAATAGGCATGATTTTTTCTTTCTGGTTTTTAACAATAATGTCCGGCCTATTTCCTTCAATTTTCCTGTTTGTATAGATGGTGTAATCTCATAGAATGGTGACATCTTTTATTTCTGTAACCGGTGATGGGTGATGTTCATCGTAGTGTTTGTTTACAGATTTTTATAGTGTTTGCACATTGTCTAATGTAAATATTGCCCTAATCTATCGTGATGATTTTTATATTCATTTGAGGCAAGTACAGAACATCCTGAGATTAAATGATCTATTGTTTCTTGGTGTTTATCACAGAACCTGCATTTTGGATCCACATTATTATGCATAATATTTGCCTGAACGTTCCTAGTGTAAAGACTTTGGTCTTGCGCTTCAAGAATAAAGCGTCCAGTCTCAGGCTTTAATCCATCGATGAGTATTAACTTTATCAACATTAGATTTATTGGCACGTTTTGGATATTGGCCATTCAGAGGTCTGCCTTGCCAGTGTTGTTTCATCATCTGTTCAAGAGCTTTAACTTTGGCTTTAATTTTCATATATTTTGCCGCAATATTTGGTTTTTGGCTTCTGTTTTGCTTTTCTACATAATCTACTAAATGTAAATCTTGTTTGTATTTATTGCCTTTTTTTATTATTGAATATTTTCTCTTTCTGTTTTCATGTTGTTTAACTAATTGTATCATCCAGTCCTTTGTTGTTTTTATATATGTTAATAAGCCAATATTTGTTGTCTTGTATGACAATTCTAGCTGAATAAGACCTCTTCCAGCTTCTTTACAGGGTATGTATAGACAGTCTACATCAGCCCTAGGATGATGCATCTATGCTTAGAAAGAAGCTTTATGTTTAAGAATCTATTCGTCTGATGTCGTTTAGAGTCCAGTTTAAGATGTTGAAACTATATTGGAAAACTGGGATTGCAAGGCAATTAATGGCCATAATTCTCTTCTGAGAAATCAATTCAGTTTTTAATATCAGTTGTAGAATTCTATAGTACTCTTTACGCACTATTTCTTTCATTTTTTTATGGTGAATTCTTTAACTCACTTTTACACCTTGGTATTTATGAGCTTTTTCTGGTTTTAATTTTTCTATTGTTACAGCAGGGTTTAAGTTAATTGAAGAGGTTTGTTGTAGCGATCCACGTAAAACTGTAGCTTTAGCACATTTATTCAAATTGAATTTATTCCAATATCTTCGGAGAAGAATTTTAGAGTTTGCAGAAAAACTTCCAGCTCGTTATCATCCTTAGCATACAACTTTAAGTTCATCCCTGTAAAATAGATGGCTTATTGCCTTTTGGGCTATTTCATAACCTCCTTCTTTCTTGTTAAGTTGACTGGTTAGTGCTATTAATGTTATGCAGAATAGCAAGGGAGACAAAGAATCACTCTGAAATACACCTCTTTTGGAGTTTATTTCAACAGACTTATAGGTTCCATTTATATGATTGAGGTAAAGGTGTCTTTTCCATATCGACATGCATTGTTTGATGGAATTGATAATGACGGGTGATATCTTATATATATATAATTAGATTAAAATATTATGATTATATATATAAATTCATATATTATTTATATATATATATAAATATATATATTTATATTCAAATATATATATTTATATTTTGTTTTTTTAATCATTTCACATGAAGCAAGGCATTCCATTGCCACTATTGCGCATGGGGCTACATAGGGGAAGGTCAAGAGGAGGAGTGGTTAGGTGTAGAAAATATCAGAAGGAAGGTGATAGATGGTTAAGGATACCGAGGATGAGGGATGGGCAGATGGGAACAGTGTTTGAAAGAATGGGAGCGAGTTAGTGTATTAGGAGGTGTCTATTGACCTTACATTTAAAGTCCTGGAGAGTGTAGCCGTCGGGGAGTTTATAAATGTGTAAGATAGATTCAGACGGGAAAAACTTCCGGGCGCTGCACAGAGAACCGACTTTCGTAGCAGCGGATTTAGCAATGGTTTGATATAGTCATTCCATTTGAGGTCCGCTGTAAGTGTGAGACCAAGGAGGCGTAGTGTTTTACTCTCTGGGAAGCAAGCCTGGTTCATGCTAATGGAAGGTAGGTGCGATTGTCTCTGATGGTTAATTGATAGTAGCTTTGTTTTAGAAGCCATTTCTTACTCAGTCCACTACGGATTGGAGGTCCTTTTCAAGTTCGACTGCAAGGTTAGCTTTGTCGCCTACACCAGATTTTTGGTCGAGGCGAGAGTAAACTGTGGTGTCATCGGCGTACATACTTACTTGGGATATTATGGAATCAGGGAGATCATTAATTTATATCAGAAAGAGCATAGGACCTAGGATAGAGCCTTGAGGGACACCTGCGTTCGTATGGTAGTTCTGCGAGGCATGTTCGTTTAATACCACCTTCATTGTGTCGTTAGAGAGGAATGACTGGATTAGTTCAAACAAATGTCCAGTTATACCATAGCTCCGCAGGTTGCATAGACGTCACAGGGAATTCTCGGAACGAATCCCAGTCTGCTCTTTGGTAGCAGTAGGATATTCTACTTGTCTGGGTTTCTTGGGTTGGGTGGGAGTGGAATGAAATGTTGACGGAAACTACAGTGTGGTCAGAGTTACCAACTGGGCAGAGTTGTCTGGTAGTGCAAGAGTCTGGGATGGGAAATGAAGCAGAGGTCTAGCAGTGAGTCCCTTCCGTTAGAGTTGTCGGAGAAACGCGTGGGGAAGTTCACCACTTGCGTAAGGGATTGGGTGATTAAAAAATTCATGGTGTGGACACCAGCAGGGTCGGTGACAGAGTTCTCCAGCCACTTGGTGTGGTGGGCGTTAAAGTCACCAAACATGAATATATGGGCAGAGGGATGGAAAAAATGTCTTTGTCATTATTGTCAAAGATACTGTCAAGTAACGAACAGTCAGGGGAAGGTGAGCGGTAGAGTAAGAAGAGATAGCTAATCGAGCTTAGAAGTGAGAGGCGGAAGCACATGAAAGATGATCTGGGGATTCAAGGGATTTCGCCCTAGCTAGGGGAAGGTGTTCGCTGACATACACACCAAGCCCATGCATATGAACATTGGAGTCCTTCCTGAAAAGGGGAAGTAGCCAGGAACGTCAAACTCAGAAGAGGGGATAGAAGGGTTAAGGTTAGTTTCACATAGGGCCAAGATATCAGAGGAGTTAGTGTGAAGGAATGAATCGACGCTGAGGAAGTTAGTGCGGATACCACTCATGTTAGTGTGAGAGATGCAGACGGGTTTGGGCGTTTTCAGACTAGCTGGTTTAGCTTTGCTGTTATGTTTGCTTTTTTCCATAGTGATTCAGTTAAGGAGAGGTCGTAGAATAGAGTCAGTCGGTCATTTGTTTGCAGGATGTGAAGGATATTTGTATATATTTATTATTATTATTATTATTAAAATTTAAAAATAAATCTATAATAAATGTATTTTTATAAAAACTATTGAAATGAAAATAGTAAAACTGATGCTAATTAATTAAATTAAATTAAAAAATCTATTTCATCTTAGAAAATCTATTTTAATCCCGCTAATAATGGTATAATACTTAGTGTATCTATACATTTGTACAGTAATGTTCACCCTAACAAGGCCCTGGAACCAAGACAAAATTCATGTCCGAAATTCCTTCAATTTTTAGTTCTTAAGTTTAAAGTTTATGAAAGTCCCTGTAAACGGTACAATCAAGGATATAATTCAAAAATACTTTTACAAAATTTGTGGACGGATTATTGACACCAAATAAGGGAAAATTTCATATCAACATATGTTCAAAAGGTCATCGTAGTACGTCAAACAACCAATCATAAATCATAACAAATATTAAAAGTATTCCCACTTGTCTCTACACGTGCATGTATGCGTCGGATCATTGACTGGTGAAGCCCTTCAAATCCTCCTACACGGTATTAAGAGGCTAGCATAAAACGATGAAGGATGTCTGCATTACTAATGTCTTCTACATAGACTAATTGTTTTGAGTTCCTACACAGTTAAATATCCAAAGCATTGCAAGTAAATTAAACGTGCATGCCATGGAACCATTTTCTCTTCTACATATACATCTTCATGGTAGATATCAGAATGTTCTAAGGAAACAATGTGACTAAAATGAGCTAGAACCCTATCATACATAAATAGCATACGCCTTCGTATTATGTCTGAAATAAGTGTTTGAAATAAAGTCTTTGAGACAACTCTAGTTTGTAAAAAGTTATATCGGCTCTTTGTAAAATTTATAGATGTCTGCTCAAGATATTAACATCCAGCCATTGTGAAACGGAACATTTTTCAATTAACTCATTACTACACACGTTAAACGTTGAATACAAACGTACACAAATAAGAAATGTAATCTAGCAACACAGCGCCATCTAACTTAATCTTTCATTTAACTTAATATTTCAAAAAAGAAGTATTTGATGATATATAAGGCATTTGGTCCTTGGTTTGGTAGGAGGAAACTGACCCCAAATTTTGTAGAAAATCTTTTATCTACCCTGTTAAAAGATATGTCCGGAATCATCGACTGAAACAGCAGTTATCTAGCCAATTCTGATTTGAAATTCTCAGTGTATAATGACCGATGTATGTGATTGATATTCTATGATGATTCTCACACAGGTTTTTGTTTCAATGTGTGTGAGTGTGTGAGTGTGTGTGTGTGTGTGTATGTGTGTGTGGATATTTGTCGGTGATATTGTGTATTATTAGTTATAGGCTTTTTGCCCTCTAACCTCAGTAAAGTAACCGAAATGGAAGCACCATATTTCTTGCCAGTTTCACCTCACTATTAACATAACATCATTGCTGATGTGTTTCTTCTTCGTTAAGAGAACGAAGCACGTAATTGATGATCGGAATATTTCTGGCCAGAATTTCTCAAGCGAAATCAACTGAAATATCTATTCTATGATAAAAACACTACATTTATGAAAGTGTACTTTATTATCGAATATAAATCGAATATATATCCCCTATATATTAGGCTATACTGGTTTAATTTCGTTTGTGCATCCTTCATTTGGAAGGTCTTCATGATAGAGATCGCCTAGACAGCTGTTGTTAAGTCAAACCACGGACAGAGAGCAGTGAGAAAATATTAGAATAACGAAATATATGGTCGATTAACATAAATATCAACAGTTTATCTTCCGAACACTGAGTTCAGATTAAGATTTAAAGGTCTTAACAATCAATATTTTTAACTATACATTTTTTCAAGAAAGATAATTGGTTTAACAATTTCAAATAATACAAAACATCTATTTTGATCCATGATTTCACAGTAGAATTTATTTGTATATATATATATATATATATATATGTGTGTGTGTGTGTGTGTGTGTGTGTGTGTGTGTGGGTGTGTGCGCGCGCGTGTGTGTGTGTGTGTCCTGTAACACTTATGCAGAGAGTGAGACAATTACAAGCCAGAGTTGGCTCAGTTCATTAAACATATAAATGCGAGGCATCACTGCTGATTCCATTGTCTTTACAACCATTAATTTAACCTTACTACCATTTATGAAACACTTTCATCGTATTTGATCTGATTTTCAACAGTGCCTTTTTATATTATTTTCTGTAAGATTGATGTCCCTGAATATTATATATATATATATATATAAAAGGAAAACACAACTCGTCATTTAAATTGGTTAGAAATTATAATTCATTTCAATGAGTTTAATTAGCTCTTTTCATCAGACTACACAATATATTCCTTCCATTTGTTACAAAAACATTTTTCGGGAATAAGCATTTTCTTTAGCTGAAGAGAAGGATAAAACAATATAAAAATTTAAAAAAAGGCGAAAGAATAAAAGGAAAAGAGGGTCAGGAACTTAGGCATTGGCGTCTGATCGGCTGGGAGTGTTCAGACCAGTCGTGAAGAGGTTGACCCCTGAAGAAACTTTTAATTCCATGGATACGTGTGTATGCGTGACCCCATAAATTAACTCATTTTTTTACATTAACTTATATCCATATATAGATATGCGTACATTCCCACATATACTTAAAAATGTGACTTTGTTTATGCTTATACATAATTACCGACCTACACTTTTTCGTGTCTACATACGGATCTTGCGTTTGTATACTCACACATATACATTTCATAAAGAAGGGATTTCCGCGGTATAAATACTGTTATATATAATTATACTAGTAATTCTCACACATACTCCCAATTTACGCCTATATTTTCATACTTCCATACATCTTCGCATCTATATATATCTGTGCTCATAAATGTGTTATTCATACCTACTTTTATCACTTGATATCCACATACAATTATTATGTTCGCACTGTCGCAAATCTATGAGGAGCGGATTCATGCCTACATGTATACACATGTACACACACACACACACACACACACACACACACACATATATATATATATATAAGTACTCGTGCAACATTTTATATACCCCCATGCATAAAATCAATGTACGTCTGTATACATTTAACTCCCAAACGAGGTGGTATATTTTCTTTTCATACGTCTTAATAAACCTTACACATATATATCCATATATACCGGATATACCTCATTCGGACTGATGATACTAACCTATAAACATATGGGTAGAATGATCAGTACATGAAGGTATAATCAGTTCAAGAATGCACAATTGACTGCATCCAAAATTAACCTAACACGCATACAATCAGGTGCTCTCACATGATGGACAAACGTATACATAATTAGGGACATTCTTATATATGAAATACTCTAATAATTAGGTGTTCCTTTATACACACAATAATACATACAATAATATATATAAACCTGCACAAAATTCTAGAGAAGCACGCACAAAATTAGTTTCACCCATATATATGAGAAACATATTTCACCTTATATTTAGGTACCCCATTATGCACGTGAAATATTTATATCGAAGTCATTATAGTGAACTCATTTCCAATTTCATATTTCATGACAGGATATTTATTTTAGAATTTCGTACACCAATGATATAATGTCATTGTGTACTTAGATTGGCGTGTTAACCCCATTGTATGATAGGTCCTTATCCTCACTTCTTTGGTCTGTGAAATCCTCCAACGAATGATCCACACCAATGTGAGAGAACTGGCAAGTGTATCGGAACGGGGTGATTCTAAGATTTTATGTGTTAGACAACTTTAAATATTGCTAGTTAGCAATATTAATAGCAGTATAAATATAAAATAAACACTTACCATCACCCCGAAATAACAGGAACGTTTCTTCATCGAACGAAACGTATTGGCACTCATTTAAGAGGCATTCCAACGGCTAAGCAAAGTGTGTCAAAACGGGAAATATCGTTAGATACAAAGAGAAGATTTTTCTTTTTCTAATCATTTCACCCCGGGCAAGGCGTAAATGCTACTGATGTGCGGGTGCTACATAACTGAAAGAAAATTAATTAAAGGAGGGAGAAGAAGATTACAAACCAATTAGAAACAAGCAATAGAAAGATGAAAATGCAGGTGTAATGACAGTTGCAAGAGGGGAGAGAAAGGGAAGGATATACGGGGTGGGGGAAGGGCTAGAGTCAAGTGGTTAGTAGATGAGTATTGACATTGCATTTAAATTTCTGGATGCTGTAGCTGTCAGGAAAGCAAGAATATGGGAGCGAGTTCCACAGGCGTGAAGTGCGAGAGAAGCTGCAGGAGTAGAATTGTCGTCTGCATTTGGCTAACCTAACTGTGAATGGGTGGGACCCAGTTGCCATTCTGGTTGCACGAGTAAACACCTGTTGAGGAGACACCAGTGACTTAAGTTCGTCTGAGCAGAAGCCATGAAAGTACTTATAGAACAGACAAAGAGAGGCCACATCTCATCCGTGGGGAAGTGGCTGTATTCGAGCCGCCAAGTCAGCACCTATCACGTTACTATATCTCTTTTGGAGCCTGTCGAAAACACTGAGGTGAGCGGCAGGGGCACCTGACCATAAATGGCAGCAGTACTCCATGCAGGGTTGAATGGTAGACTTGTATATATGCAGGATGGATTCAGGCGGAAAGAACATCCTGGATCGACACATTGACCCAACCTTCTTAGCAGTGGATTTAGCTGTGGTTTCGATGTAGCTGTTCCACTTGAGATCAGAAGAGAGGGCAATGCCGAGGAGGCGCAGTGTATTGCACTCAGGAAGAATCGCTTGGTCCATGCTTATGTGAGGCAAGGAGAGGTTGCCTGTGATGATTGACAGACAACAGGTTGGTCCTGGACGCATTGAAGTTGACAAGCCACTTCTTTCTCCAATTCACCACAGAGTGTAGATCCCGTTCAAGTTCAGCAGCGAGATTATGTCAGTCCGCCATACCAGGTTTCTTACTTGTGCGGGAGTATATTGTGGTGTCATCTGCATAGATGACTACTTGGGACTTGATCTCATCTGGGAGGTCGTTGATGTAAATAAGGAAGAGCGTCGGGGTTACGGCATTATCAGGATAGAGACCTGGGATACACAGGCATTCGTGTTGTAGGATGAAGAGGCATTCCCATTCAATACGACCTTCATTTTGCGGTTGTTTAAAAAGGACTGGATTAGGTCAAGCTGGCGTCCGGTAATGCTGTAACCCCGTAGCTTGCAAAGGAGGCCGGAGTGCCAGACCCTGTCAAAGCCTTGGAGATGTCCAGAGCAACTGCTGAAGGATAAGGTAAGCAATAAGGGAGTATTAAAGAAAGAAAATAGTAAAAGGAAGAAAGCTTCTATTTAGAATCAGAAGTCACCTAAATTTTATTGGATACATAGTGAGAAAGTGAGGAGCTCGTCAAAAATAACGCTTACATGATATACTGTGGGCAAGAAAGATAGGTAAAAGCAATGATCTACTTATCTGACAAACTTAAAATTGATGTTAGAACATGGGTGTAGGCAATAAAGTGAGTAAAAAATTCTGAGAAGCCCAAGGGACAAAAATTTGTGGAGAGGTATGATTGCATATAGCCTGAAGGGAGGCAGCACATGGAAGAAGACTTGTCTCTTACCATTGACAATCCAAGCCAGACGCCTCTGGTCACAATCAATAAGGACACTAGGTGTATTAATGTGCTGTCCACTCTGAGATGTAATCCCTTTTATCAAGTATTCCCCGTGCACACGTGAAATATTTACATGCACATTATTTAAGTGAAGTATCCCCCAATTTCAGAAGTGGAAAGTTACCTCTGTCAAGTAATCATTATCATGCTCCAAATAAATTCAGATCATTTCTGTTGCCTTACCATAAAAGGCCGACCCTGCAGCGTTTACACTGAATCACCGGATATCAGGGTGCAACTAATAAAGTTCTGGATATTTTCATGGCGTCACGATACACCGGTACAACTAGACATTTCCTTTGCATGCTGTTGACACATGAGTTGTTTTTGCACATTAATTTTAATTTTAAACGCAAAATAGTGTCATGTTTCTATTTTTCTCAGTAAAGTTCACTTCAGTTACAAAAAATCTATATATGTTACTGCTTATTCTTAATCCACTCTTTGTTCTTGCAAAGAATGACCATTTGTTTAAATCGATAGTGAAAGACAAAAATGCAAGTTGATCTCATTTACAGAGATTGATTATAGGGATCTGATACATTGACATATTTCAGACAGCATAATAGAAGTAATGAATAATTTTATTAAGGAGTGAATTATCCTTAGGCATTATCAAATATATGTTATTTTGAGGTTAGTTAAAAGAAATGTTTGCACTCAAAACCACGTCGGTAGAATCAGAAGAAAAACTGTAGAATAAATGTGTATTTGAAATCTCTTCTTACTCGTGGCTCGATCATTTCAACACCTACTACGTCGAACAATATTTGTTTATGAATACAACACCGAATCAGAATCATTAACAAACAAATTTCCAGACGTTTTTTTTTTTTATCGAACGTTAAATTTTGTCTTAAAAGTATTTTTCTGTAACTTCATTTATTCTGAGGCCTTATACAGATTTATCTTAGGGCACAGAAAGAGTTTTTAGAATATATACTGTTATTTTTAACACGATAGCCTCTGTAGAATAGTAACTTTTAACACAATTGTTCTTTCATATTGACCACTAATGTACGTTTCTGCCAACCTTTATCTATCTATGAAGTATGTTCACACCGATGATTTAACATTCTTTTGTCATGAAAATGTCGGACGATGAGGATAGAAAAATGAACGTATGATGGATAAATGCAAAATATATAGTTGTGTAACGAATATATTTCTTAATGAAGTGGAATGTAAGGTTTAATGGCCAACCTGCCTTGGGCTTACTTGTTTTAGCTTGTTATGTCTGCATCTCCCAACGGCTATTTGATGGAGTACTTGTTAAAAGATCTGCTGCTGTTTTCACGGCAGTAATGAGTTCTGTGTAATTCTATGCAACATCTAATCTTCTCTATGTCAGTGTATGCTCAACAATATCTACACAGACTAAGAAGTTTGGAGGAAGAGAGATTTAGCATATAATAGCACGGACAGAAAGAAAGCAGGAACTACAATAAAAATGATAGTAAGAACCAGAACGAGACACATACGAGGGAATCAATGTCTGGAGAATTTCACTCTCACTGGAAATATTAAAAAAAAGAGAATCAGAGGAAGATAAGCTGTAGCCTACTTAATGGGCTTGATAAAATAAATGATATGAAGACTAAGAGGAATGTCTGAGTTTCCAAAATTGCTGTGGAGATAGAAGCATAAAAGAGAAGTGTAAGCTATGTAGGTATAACTATAACCTATACATCTACTACAGGTCTTATCAATACAGATTTTTTTTAGACATTCACAAATATACCTTTCGAATATTCTGATTAATTAGTTATATTTTGTGATGTTGTTTGTTCGGACTGCGTTTCATTATGATAGATAGATAGATAGATAGATAGATAGATAGATAGATAGATAGATAGATATAACGTCTACATTCGCTATATTTCTTATACACCAAACATATTATACACACACATATATACATGCATATATATATATATATATATATATATATATATAGCATAGTGATGATCCACGTATACTGTCTTAATATGTATAGCTAAGAATATATATATATATATATATATATTCCATTTGTAAACCAGTTATCACGCTAACTAGGTTTCTATCATGAGTGGTGTCTTCAGTCAATTTGCAATACGTTATTGCAAATTGCCTGAAGACATCACTCATTGTAGAAACCTAGGTCACTTAATAACTCGTTTACAAATGGGAATATTGAAAAGTTTTACAATATAATTGTATCGAACAATTTTTAATAGACATATCCACTGGTTTAATTTTATCATAACCAAAATCTAAGTAATTAATAATCAATCAATCAATCAATCACTCAATATATATATATATATATATATATATATATATATATATATATATATATATATTCATTTGAAATGAATTATTACCATAATCTGCTTTCCAAATTTTCGGCCTCTTCAGGTGATTTATAACAATATTATAAATTATTATAATTTGTCTAAAGAAACCGAAAAGTTGAAACCTAGGTTGCTGGTATAACTCATTTTTAAATAAAAACTTTTTAAAATTTCTACAATATGAATATATTAAATATTATTTTATTCAACTGTGTACTCGTCTGAATTAATTATGACAAAATACTACCTATCTATATATCTATATATTACTAAAAATAAGTAGCTCCCAAAAGAATATGCTTGTGGTAGCTCACCGTAAATGGTAAAGAGCCCAATGCCACTCATGGTATCAGTGCTTTATCTTTTTGAAATAATATCCGGTAAAACAGTGACTGAACACGACTACCACTTTCATTGCCAGAGCGGAATCGTCAGGTATTAATAGTTATTTTTGTAGAATCACAAAAATAATAAGTTAGAAGGCCAAAGTGGAGATTAGATAGGCTGGTTTACATCTGTCTGGTCTTAGCAAGTCACAATCACCCCAAAAATATTAGTCAAAATTTCTTTAGTACAAGCAAACTGCAAAGATGTAGGAAAAAACAACAGAGATGATCAATATGTTCGTAAGGTTACACATTTGTTCTAGAATGCTCTTGTGATTTGATTAACATTCGTCTTTAGCTTCTTGAAAGAAGAACATTTCTGTAAATATTTCTATAAATATTTTCACATTTTCCAAACTCAAAGCAATAAGCGTATCAGTAATATTGATGATGATAAATTTAACCTTATATATTTTCAAAAAAGATATAATATAGAATATATAATTTCAAATATTATATTTGTTAGGCTCATTCATTTCAGAATGTAGGCAGTCATTCCTCTTCAGTGATTCGTTTTCTTTATCATCCATGAAGTGAACGGCGTCGTACATATCGTGGGGTCTTATGTATTAATTGATTCACGCTTTTGAATGTAAATTAAATCATTCATTTTTTTTATTGGCGGCTACTCAATTAAGAGACCATAACATAACATAACCCCACACAAAGCGATAATTTCACTACGATGCAAGGATATACTGGGAGTAAAAGTGAATGAAAATGAATGTAGAACGAAACGGAACACAATCCTAAACAAGAAACAAAGGATAAATCTCTGTTCCTACTTAAAAGTTATGGAGAGATGGGAGATATATGAACCGCACGACAAGACAACCAATCTTCTATATTTAATGGTGAACAAAAATGTATTCTTACCTTTTGCAAAGTGTACTATTTCGAAATAACTGCAATTTATCTATCCCTCCGTTTCCACGCCAATACGGTTACGCTGTGCATATATCCAAAATGTATGCCGTAATTTTAACACACAAAACACACATATATACACTGGCATATAAGGAACAAATAATAGGTCAATATTCTTTAAATAATAGAACTTGGGCCAGATAAAGATAGGTTGTATACATGTTTCTTTCATGTACGAATATCACCAGAGTAAATTAATTTAATTACCATTTATATAAATTCTAGTTATAAAGTATAATTTTGAAATTAAAAATCTCTTTAAATATGTTGAAAATTGTTTTAGATTTTTATCTGAAAGAAAAAAAATCGAATATCAAAACAATTGGTCACACTATATGAGCAAAATCATCAATTTAAACGGATTAAGAATGTTTTCAAAGATGAATTTTGATGTTTTAACTATGGTTGTTTTTATTTCCTGATATGATATTTGATTGAGCATGTTTCAACATTCACTGTTTTTTTGTCTGCCTTATCTCTTCAGAAATTTGGCAGCCACTATTCTTTTGATTAAAAGAATAGTGGCTACCATCTCTTTACACAATTTTTATGTAGGTTATTACCTGTTTTACATTGTACCACCTCTCTTCTATTTCTGCCAAAAGACTTTCTTCATTATGTATCATTTAAATGCCAACTCTTTCTTTCTGCTTCTGTTTATAATTGCTATTTTAGTTACCATTTTTCGCTAAACTTCCTCTTTAAACATGTTCAGTCCATATCTCCATCATTGAGAATTTCTAGCATTCACTGACACAAAAGATTAGTGATATTACTTATGATTTCTGCAATGTTTCTTTGTTTATATTAAAATTTTCCTGTTTCTTAATAAATTGCTTAGCTTTTGAAGGCACATTTTGCTTTTACATTGTGCCTTTGCATTTGAGAGTTACATATATATCCTTTGCTAAAAGACTTTCTAGATAATTCAGAGTTCATACTTGTTTTATTTTAGCATCTACAATTAGAATCTTAATACTATACCCATTCTTGTCAACCTTACATTTTCTTCTCTTACAATCTCTTCAACAATTAATCTTTTGCCTTTTTTTCTAATTTTATTTTACAGCTTTTCTCAGATTTCCTGCAGTTTTCTTTCAGTGTCAGCAATGAAAACTATTTCACTTGAATATCTTTTGTTGCTGAATTTGATTCCGCTAATAATAAATCATGGTGTGATGCCACATTCTCTTAGGATCGACTCCGTGTAAAGTCTGAATAAATATGATAAGAAAATACATGCTGATCTTACACCTTTTCCTAATCTTGCGTATTCATTGAATATATTCTCTACACGTGTGCTGGAATTTTGCTCCCAGTAGATATTTAGGATTATTCTAATATATTTCCCAAAATAAGTCATGTTTCATAATTATTCAAAGAATTCCTTGTGTTATACTGGGTCAAACATTTTGTTTAATCTATAAAGCATACATATACAAACCTCTGCATTTATATTGTTATTTCTCATATTCTTACGAGCATTGTACTTTTATTTCAGTCGTCTTCAGCAAAGTGCTAAAACTGTATTAATAATCAAGAAGGTAGAAATAATGCTATCCTTTTTATTGCCATATTCACGCCGTTTAGACTGTTGCACGCTCTTCCAATCTTCTTCCAATGATATACATCAGAATTTTGAAAGAAATATTTTATTTAGTTTAACAGGGTAGATTCTTCCAATTCCACATGTCATAATGTTTTCTGGATATCTCAGAATCAGTTAATTTCCTTTACTAACTCTCTACGTTTTTGCTTCCTCTGTTCTGATCAGGTATTAAACTAAAACTCTTTAGGTCAAGTAAATGTTTCGATTGCTCAACTAATGGTTTTTATTCACTGGGCTATAATGGAAAAATGCATAGATTGTCTTATATGACGTTCCATGTTTTTATTTGAGATGTCTCAGTATCCGTTAATTACTTTGAGTAACTTACCATCTCAACTCACCAAATTAGTTATTTCCCCTTTTTAATTCTTGTTCAATTTAATACAACGAATTATTTTGTCAAATAAACATTTTTATTTAAACATTTATGTATATGCGTGTATAAATATAAAGATTTGAAACTGATGACAGTTTACATTTCAGTGAAACAGACGTTAACACTTCTATCATCTCTTCTTTCTTTCTTGCTTTCTTTTTTATTTATTTCTTTCGTTTTCTCACTGAAGCAAAGAAGCGTATCTGATGTCAGCTGTGTTTTCATGCGGTTAAAATTTAATAGTTCACTATTTATACGCTATTGGCATGACATAAAGGACGTGTAAACTAACTCGGGAACTAACTATCGACATATATTCTTAGAGAAGAGATCTTTCGAATCGCCGATATCAGGGAATGTCAAGCTGCTGGGGAATGGAGTCAAATGAATGAAACAACGAAGTTGTTAAACAACTAAGAAACAGCTTGCTAAAACTTTTCAGTTTTCTGAATGAAAAAAAAAGGAAAAACAAACCAACAATTAACCCCAATCTACACAGTGCCTTATTCTTCAAACTTTGTCTGTTAGAATAAAACAATAATTGCTAAAGAAATTGACAGATATATATATATATATTTTATTTTTTCTAGAAGACTATATAGAGAATTCAGCATTTTGTTACAATAATTAAATAAGCTCTTATCTACGATATTTAGATGGAAAACCTTCATATACTAGTGCAGACATATAGAAGTAACTAATGTTATGCTATTAACCCTTATTCTAATTAGCCTAATTTCCTCCGTGTACGAAATGTAAGGAGGAAGTTCCACTCTGCAATTTGTGAACAAACTACAGCATGAATATTTTATTGACCCCTTTCAATCTTTTCTCCTGATATTCAAGATCTTCGCTTCCTACCAACTTCTCTTCACTTCATATCACCCGCACCATATATTTTTAACATTTGCGACACTCTACATTAGGTGAGTCTCGAGTGTTATACATTGGGTGATTTAGTGTGGAATATACTTCATAGTTAGGCTACGTATATCAAAATAAATAAAGTAAAAACATTTGTATTTGAAATTATTAATTATTTTAATGATAACTATATGCAATCTGTTACAAATATCTGGAACAAATATATATTATGGATTAAGATATGGATTTATGTTCTTTTCTCATTCCTAGGAATAACGTTTTTGAAGTGAATGCTTTCTCTACGCAGAAATAAATGGCATATATGAAGTAAAATACAAAAATTGTCAACTGAATATCTATGATCGAAATAAGATTTTTATATTTCTATGTGCTAAACATTTTTTAAAACAAGGAAAACGTTACTTGGTTGTCACAACCTAGATCATCATAAATCATGATCAAGAATTTAATAATATTAGGTGTATGTTTAGGTCTTGAAAACTATCACAGTGCATTTAGTAAAATAAATGAAGGTAAAGAAGTTGTTGGGTATTACCTATTTATAATACATTAATATTTCAAAATCAAAATCTCATCTTCAGAATGATAGAAGAGCTTGTGTTCGAGTTTCTCCGTGAACCGTGCCTTTTAACGAATGGTCATCCTTGATTGCTACTGCAGTCGTTAATTGTAGTGAGTGTGTGTGTGTGGTTTAAGTTTGTTAAAGGGCATGTATGTGAGTGTGTTTTTATGGTATATATATATATATATATGTGTGTGTGTGCGTGAGTGTGAGTGTGTGTGTGTGTGTGTGATTGATAGTTGGCAGCGTTTTACTGCCTTAAATCAGACTAATATCAGCAGATCAAAAACCGGCGCCAACAATCAATCACACATATATATACCATGAACACACACACATACATGCTCTAACACACTTACACACACACACACTCACTACAATTAATGACAGCAGTAGCAGCTAAAGTGGATCATTCGTTGAAAGACACGGTTAACGGAGTACTCGGAAACAAGCTGTTCTATTCTGAAGATTAGGTTTTAATCTTGAAATAATAAATAGGTAATACGTAACAATTTCTTTACCTTCCTTTATTTTACTAAACACATTATGACAGCCTTCAAGACATAACCATATACCTAATATACACAATGCTTGAAGCTAATTACAAAGCTTGCTTAATATTATTACTTTCAAACAGTAATGTAAACTTATCCTATTCCTAATACCGTTATTAGTACAATCTGCAACGTTTCCAAACATTTAATAATAATTTAAGTTTGTCAGTACATTGTTGCGAAAGACAAAAGTGTTTTCTCAATTTTAATAACACTTCAAAAAGCTAAAAATTAGAAATTCACGAAAAAAGGAAACAATTACATGATTTGATAAAAACCCACACGAGATATCGTTAAGCAGAAAAGTCAGTCCTTTTCTTTGTTCCCGGACAGACAAATTAGAAAGATATACATATTCAAGCTCGTGTAAATCAACACAAAATAAGTACCAAACTCTATATTTACTTGATCTAGAAATCTTTGTAAACATTTAAAACAAAAGTAATGATATATGTATATTTTCAAGTGTTTTTAGAGACTTTTGTGACTTATTAAACTTATTTTAGATGTTTATGTTGTGAATTATTCCTTTTGTGAATAGAACCAGTAATATATATCTTTGCGCAAAACAATTTTCATTTTAAATGAACACCGTTTAGTCCACTAGTAAATATGTGAGTGAAGCTTCTAAATTAATGATTCCTATATATATTTCTCAACGCAGTCAGCACAATCGTCTGCGTAATTTCCTCTAAAGTAAATTAGATTAAACGAAAGGGTTATAAACTATTTGATTGCAAGTGTCTTTTCGATAAAAGGCAATTTCTGAAATGTTGTTCCTCCGCATGCTACCAGTACAACCAGTAACATTATTTTTCTGAACTCAAGTGAGAAGTTCGCTACCCCTTCCAAAATCATAAAAGATAAAACGTATTGTCATATCAAACGGGAACGAGATATGCACTTCAAAAGATCGCACATCGCCAGACATAGAATTGAGATCTGATGATATTATTTCTGAAGATATTTAGGAAAAATCGAAAAAAATAAATCACTGAATAGGAAAAAGCTATTGTAGCTATAGATAAAAGAAAACAATTTCAATGCAAAATGTAGCTTTAAAATCTAAAATAAAATAGTGAAATGATAAGAAAAGTGCATTTTACAAATATATCCAAATAAAAACAGAAAATATGAAAAGAGAATGTTAATGATGGTTGGAATTTGCAAAGCGGGTCGATTTTTTCTGAGCAGTAAAACATTAAAACGGGGATTATCGCCAGCAGTCTATTTTCATATATAATTTTTCATGGTTTTCTTGATAATTATTGGCCCACATATCATTAGGCAAATCGACACCCTTCTCATCTTAAAGATTTTTTTCTTTTTATATGTTTCAAAATCTGCATACTTAGTGATATATACAAAGCAAAGATTATTCCTCTACAAAACAACAGCTTGGAAGAAAATTGTGTTACGCTTAACTACTCATTAGGTAGGGGCACATTAAAATATTAACTTATAACACGAAGTCAACCTCGAAAACTTATATAAACTTCGTACACATTCCACCCATAAAATAGGCTAACCTCTCAGGTTGTTATTTACAAATCAGATATAAAGGAAGCCTGTTAAAGAAATATCCCGCTTTCTGTCTTTATTCTTTTACGAGTGAGCCTGTGTTGTCAACAACTACTAATATATTTATATCTATATGCCGTCTAAAATGAGGGCTACGTATATATTGATGTACCTCCTACTGAGTATCTTACATTAAGAGATAAGAAAAAATATGCAAATCCCTGAGCGTGAAAGAAGTGATATATATATATATATATGTGTGTGTGTGTGTGTGTGTGTATGTGTGTGTGTGTATGTGTGTGCGTGATTTTTTACTACTTGAATATAAATGTTGCAAAAAATAAAATAATATGGCATTGTTAAAGAGCAAACACACGGCAATAGCTTTTATAATTAGTAGTAAAACGAATGAACTGACTCTGCCTCGCTACCGTCTCTCTAATGAACTGAGCTGACGCTGCCTGGCACCTCTCTCTCTCTCTCTCTCTCTCTCTCTCTCTCTCTCTCTCTCTCACTCTCTCTAATGCGTTATATATATATATATATATATATAAAATGCGTGCAATTTCTCTTAGGGATTTTCATGTAGAAATGGCCATAGAATTGATTTGCACATCGGAATTTAATTTATTATATATATATTCACAAAGGTCTTTATTATAATGGACAGGATTTCTATAGGTTGTGTCCATCAGGAGGTTGATGAGCATGTATCTCTTAAATTTCAAGTCGTTTGTAGATCTTAATAAATTTCCTTTTATCTTATCAATTATAAAATCTTTAAACTATTTTTGAATTTGCCAAGATATCATTGCACATATGTGTCCTAGAAACTTCGGCTGCCTCTGATGTTAAGTATGAAGGTCTTTTATTTTTATTTTCTATAAAAATATCGTGCTTACCCATATATTCATTCTATTGTATTTGCAGAATCATTTTGAAGAATCACCTTTCATTTGTTCCATGTGTTCTTTTGTAAATTGTCCAGCCTTTACCAAATATAGGACGATTGATATTAGGTAAAAATTCAGTACTCGCTATATTTCCTGTATTTTAAAACCTTGCTTAGTGTCAGAAGGCATCATTAGCCCTCGGTTCTCAGTTCGACATTCTCTATTAAAACGTTCTCCAAATATTTAAATTGATGGGCTTACTTATTTCGAAGTTGTTCAAGTATTTCTGCAAACATTGACATCCATAGCAATATTGTCAGGTTTATTTCAATATAGAAATACCTAATATATAATTCGAACCACGATCAGCCATCAGTCAGTCAGTCAGTTAAGGTTGCCATTACTTGATACACGCTTAGGCGATCATGTCTCGAAAGAGACATGACTGACAGGGCAGACGATTATCCTGCAGTTAAGGTTGCATTACTTTCTGCACTATACTGGTGTTGTGGAGTAGTTTTCGCACTGGAGGTTAAAATCGTGCTATGTCGGTTTCTAATCGACTTAATGCACCCCAAATTTTAAGAACTTGGTAATCTTCCACTGAAAGCTGACTCCTTAATATTCGACTAACTGCCGACTAATATCAACTGCCTAGTAGTTCTACTGAACTCCAACAGAACTCTAAAGAACTTCTATAAACTTCCCAAGTACTTCTCAAGAACACCCTTATCTGAGGAATAGGTGCGTTTCACCATAACAACTGGTCGCCAACCAAAGCTATAGAACTCAATCTATCATTTTTTAAGCTCATAATTGAAGGGAAGAAACCGATTAATACCTTTTCCAATGGTATTTGGGCGTAAGCGAATGCAAGGAATTCAACGAGAATTCGAACTAATCTCCCCGATTTCTATTTAAAGTCATAAGGAATGCTCTACTTTGTGATAACGACTGAAAATTCTTTTAAATTTAGCGTCGACAATGGGCTGTGGAAGAGGGTTGCATCTCAACAATAGAAGTTTCCCTGAAAACATCCGCAAACTATCTGCATGTTCATTCAACCTCCCCTCTAAATTCTATTTTCAAATAGCCCATTAGTTAATATTTTTTTAAATATTATCTTTTTTCCTAAATTCTGTGATTAGGTTTCATTTGTCGATCGTTGAATTACCGCTCACTTCGTGAGAAACGTCGTTTCGTGGTTTTCTATTGCTTTAACTCTTGAAAGACACATGACTGACAGGGCAGAAGATATTTCCCGAGTAGGTTGCCATTACTTTATGTCATAGACTGGTTGCCAACCAAGGCTCTAGAACCGAATCTTTCTTCATATTTAACCCATAGATGGATGGATAATCGTCAATTCATAACTATCTCAAGAGTATTTGTGCTTAATTAAATGCAACGAATTCGACTGTAATTCGAACTCGGCTCTCCAGTTTTTCGTTCCGAGCCGTATATCCACTGAATCAAAATACTCATCCCAGTTTTTAATTCAGTCTTTTCTTTATCTTAGACTAGCTACCAACCAAGATTAGTGAGTTATAGTGAGTTCTACGATTTAAACCATAGTTGTGTTGAGGCGAGAAGAAATGCACCTATCCCACACCTTAAGATAATTACTTCCAAGTGAATTAAACAGATTAGGACGAAACAAGTACTAGGCTTCTGGATTTCAATTTCCGACCCACCCCCATAATCTTTAAGCTACCTCCACACCCCAATGGGCATTTGCCAGAATATATTTTATTATGAGTGCTTCTCCATCACCATCATATGCATTCAGTCTCCGTATTTTTCTTTTCAATTCAAACATATATCCGATGTCTGTGTATTGCTTTCAAATTTTATCGTGTTTATTGATTTTTCTTTTCATACCTACGTACTTATTTTATGGTTAATAACAACCAGTTTCATATATATTATATACGAGTGAAAACGAAATTTGATAAATGGTAGTAACTTCTTTGCTATTGTCTCTTTCTTTATCTCCATGAACGTTTCAAGGGGGAATATATATATATATTGAAATCAAACTTTGAAAATCACATATGTCATATTATAATTTCTGTGGAGTAAATTCGCTTCCTCAGTGACCGTTTATTATGAAAATTTCAAAACAAATTCATCACCAGTACTTCACTTAAAAAGAGAAAAAAGAAAAAAATTAAGAAAGAACACTAGGATGTGGAGTTAAAAAAAGAGAGTAGATATTGTTAGAAAATAGGCATCTAGATATTGTTAGATTGGGTAGGGAAGAAGGAAGAAAGATGGAAAAATGGATTAAAAAAGTTAAATATTTAGACATTACTCTTAATCTGAATGACGGCTCTCGACAACCTTATCTCAAAGACAATAATATCCCCAGATATAATAAAATCAATTCCAACCACCCAAATACTATTATAAAGCAAATACTGAACCTTGTTAACATTAGGATTTAACCGGTTATCGTCCAACCTCAAATTTTCAATGAAACAAGCCTTTCATGAGTGGGATTTCATGAATAAATTGTTATATTAAAAACCTTATTAATTCTGAACCATCTAGTGCTGAAATTAAGCGTCGAAAAAGGTAAGAAATGTGGATTATGCCTCCATTGTGTTACTATCTAATATTAATATAGGAAAATATTTTCTTAAACAGGTAAGGAAACATTTCAATACCAACAATCAACTTGACAAAATGTTCAATAGAAATACTCTTAAAGTTAGTTACTCCTGCACTCACAAGAGGGACAGTATTATCACTTTCTATAATAAACAAATTTTAAAGAATTTAGATAATACTGAAAATAAACAGATATTTTAAATTCTTGTAGTTCTAGGCCTGTTAACAACTGTCCGGTGAAATACAAACGTAGATCTACGCATGTAATTTACCAAGTCCAAATCTTCCCAATAAATAACAAGAAAAAGCAACAAATTTACATTGCTATTTATCCAGGAGAATTTAAAAATAATACAACACTCACAAACACTTCTTTTCTAATCACAATCTATGTTTTCAAACATCTCTATCCTGAAAATTTTGAGAAATGAATGAAGAGAGATTAAACCCCATAGTAAGGTGGGTGGGTACTAATAGGTTCAGCCCGCACAACTAATCTTAACGATAAATGCCATCTATTTTTAGTCGAAGAAATCGTACAATAAAGTATCCTAAACAAAATCTAATTCACGTGTGGAATCCATAAGTAAATGCCTTCCAAATTTCTAAATTTGAAATTTGAAATTGTAATATAAGCTCTCCTAAATGCAATCCAAAACTAATTTCTTTTTGATAGAAGCTTTCTTTCACTCTTCTTAATTACTGTAGTATTAATTACAAAAACCTGTAACCAATAATATTCTCAGAATTCTTCCGAAGAGTTTCTAAGAATTCCTTTACAGAAAACTTTAGGCAACTTCTCTGTTACCAAATTTTTTCCGTAAAGAAAATGAAGTCTTTCAAATATTTGATGCACTCCATCTTAAGAGTGGCTTCCGCAACATATTGGCTTAGTCTTGTTTGTTTTCTTTTACTGAATGACAATAGATTATTTCATGCCGACAATGTTACTAGATTAGGTTCGTATAAATAGAATATGTATTCATTGTATGGACTTTGTTTGTAGATCAGGCTTCTCTGATGTACTTTTGTAAAGGTTTTTTCGAGAAACAATATCATTGCTGGTATTTCTTTTTTCTAAATTTTATTACTGGTAATATTTTTTAAATGCATCAATTCTATTTTTACTATAAAAATCTTTTTATTGTTTTGCTTTCATAGTGTAATGACTCCAGTTTTGAGGGTAAATTCTTTTCCCATACTTGGAACCCTAACAGGTGCTACTATCTCAGGTTAGAGCAGACCGGAAAAAAAACAGCGATTAAGAGGTGATGCCAAGCTATCCACAATTTCCCATTCAAGCATGCTGATGTAGTTTATTGTCATGCCACGGACAGAAGTTAGCTTATCGTCATACACAGAACAACTCATTATGGAGGAACAACCCTTCTGCAAGGCTGAAGTCAGCGTATTCTGAAGACCCAGCTCAACGGAGACACCAGATTTTGGTTGCTGTGTAAACACGTTTTATGCCAGCGAAGGTGTGTTTTTAGACAGTATCCAGAATGAGAGTAAAATCTCATTCGTTCGTGCCATATTCAGCATTGATGACTTTAGTGAAGTATTGTAAGAAGCATATTGTCCTTTTCCTCTTTATGTATAAATTATTTCAATAATTCTTCAGATAATGTCCCGTGACTTTTGGCAGGTGATAAATAGATTTTCTGAACATACCTTTGTACGTGTTATTATTAGAGATGAAAGCTAACTCCCAGTTCATTCATCTCTCTGCATGATACTATTGGATTTCTTAGAGAGTCACACAATCCGATATCATTTTCCCATCTTCCTATTGATGGCAGAAAGTGAAAATTTTACCTACTTATCTTAGCTAGATGGCTGGCTTCTGTGTTGCCCCGAAAAATGTTTCCTCAAAGGATTCAATATATATCTTCAACATACTTGTGATGAAAGGATTAAAAAATGCAATGATTTTTATTGATACTTCTAAACTAAAAAAATTGATGTCTGTCAAATTCCTTCATAATTATGCTTTTATTGTAATGTAAAGAGATGGAAAATTCGGAACTGTTGCTGATGATCTTATTAACGGATCGGCTTTCCCTTGCTCTTCTTTAATAAAACGAATCATTTAAAAAGTTGATTACTATTTGTTTGGGGTGTGCTTCGTCAATATTGTTAAATTGATCTGCTTCCAACAGCTGATCGACAAACCCAAATCTTTTCCTATGTGGTTAAAGTTTCGTCGATGTATTCTCTATAAAATTAAGGTTTGTTACTTCGTCAAACTAAAATGTTATGGACAAAATATGCTATTAAACTTGCCTGTTCTGGAATATTATCGAGTTAGAAAGTGCCTGCTTGCATTTTATATCAACTATAAAACATTAGTAGCTTTGAGATATATTGTACACATCTGCAATATATATCTGCTTTTTTTTTCATTCTTCACTTTGAGTATTTAGCAGAAGATCAACAGACAGTGTTCTCAAAACATTGGTAAACAACAGAAAAATTATTTAATCCTTTTATCGGATAGGCCCAAACTAGATAGTTTATTCGTGGTCATAAGGTGAATATTATTAAAACGGCTGATGCCTTTTTTTAATTAATTTTTCATAGCACAGTCATTTCATGGAAAATCATTTTTCTTTCATTTTTAATTTCCGAATAACTGCGTTAATTTTCTTAGATTGTTTCTTATGAAACATCAAAATATTTCCATTCAATCTTCCGTTAACTATTTTTGTTGTTGCTTATGCTTTCCTAAGAACAGTTATCTACAGTACATGGCCAATTCATAAAATAACGGATCCTTGAAAGCCTTCGAATATCCGAATAGAAATTAGCTGGTTGACGAGGACCAGCTATGCTTGTTGTTAATAAACTTTATTTAGATAAAAGTCTCTGATAATTAATCGATAATTTTGAATGAGGTTTTGGCTATATTTTTAGCCATTATCAAGTATCGGTTTGTTTTACATTTAACAGAATAAATTGATTTCTTTATGAATTAACGAAATGTTTATTTTCTAAACACAGTCGACATATTGTGTCCGTGTTCATAGTTGATACTGTCCAGTGGTTGCTTTCTCTTATTAATAATACTTCCATTATTATAAACGTTTTAACATGCAGATGATGCTGTTATATTTATATTATGATACTACCGCAGGCCGGACTGCTGCCCTCAGGCCAGATCCTGGTCGAAACGGCACCAGATGTGACGGCTCAGACTAATGTGACGCTCGTTCTCAATGACGGTCGTGACGATCCTAGTTCTGACACTGCCACCCGGTCGCGGCGATCCCGTCCGATGATGTCGCCACAAAAGCTGGACTACAGAATGTCTTTGCAACAACGAACCACTGTCACACGTTGTGATTAGATCCCAGAAGTCTCGTCGTGCAATTTCAATAGTCGTCCCGTTTAGCCAGTCCGGTCACTGGTGTACACTTATGACTTGAACAAAAATAAACACGGTACCAAAAAAAAAGTTAATAAAATAAATGAAGGAAGTCAAACACGCCTGGAGAGCCACGTAGAATGTCTTTATATAAAGAAAAAAATCAATGTCTGTCTTTTCCCAAGAATACAGTTGTCAAAAATGATATACAATCGTCGGAAATGATATATAGTTCTGTAAAATGCTGGTTGTAACGGAGAGAGAAAGTTCGCAAAAAGCATCATAGCTTCCAATCGTTAAATGAAATATTTAATCTAAGTTTCGTTAGGGCTAAAATTTACTTTTAAAACAGCAAAGTTCTTTCAAGTTCTTGACGGAATCTGACAGATTGTGCCGAATCGGAACGGCCGCTGGTGGAGTGTGTGGGGGTACTGACGGTGGTGGCGCTCTGCCCAAAATCTGAGCTAACTAGCTCTCCAACTAACTTTTTCGTGTCGACCAACTAATTTTATAACCAATTTCGATCGTCTCTGGGAACCCGGCTGGCTCACAATCTTCGGCCAATAAAAATCGGTCTCCGCCCCTTCGATTTGCGGATGTCTTAGCTCGTCCAGTGAGATCATGCCAACTCACATCGAACCGAATCCAGCCTCGGGTACTTCGGACTGTTGTGCTAAACAGTGGCCTTGGCATCCGCGTGACCTTATCAAATCAGTCTGACACTTGTTTTGTCTACAAGTTTTCTGATTAGCGGAATACATTTCAAATCTAAGAGAAATTTATGTGAACATGAAAACATTCGAAATTTATGTAATCAGGAAAGCCGAGAAATGATTATTTAACCAAAATAACTTTATTTTATGCTCCTGTGTTTTCAGAAGCACTTGATGGTACTAAAATTATTATTTTTCCTAAGCTCACATCGCGTGAGGCAATAAAACACTAATAATATCACCAATATCAACTTCTCTCTCCGTTGCTTTAAACCAAACAAAGGAAAGTATCCCCGCGGGAGAAGGGAAAGTATCACCGTGAGAGATAGTGTCACAATATTATCAAGAAGTATGTGTATTTAAATGCGACGTAATTGAGTTATAGTCAGTGGGATGTAACGCGAGTTTCCTTGTTATACATATTCAATTATTTTCCAATTTTAATTGATGCATATCTAAAACAGTACATATATTCAGAAAAGAGTAAAGTAAAATGAATTCTTGACGGATTCGAGAAGTCTATCCAAAAACACTTGAATATTTAAGATATTTCAGTATTTGTTTTGTAACTTGTCTTGAAAAAATAAATAACACAAGAAAAGTTAGATAAAACTTATCCACAACAACTTGTCAGTCACTTTTAAAGTAACATATACACACACACACACACACACACACACACACACACACACACACACACACACACATATATATATATATATATATATATATTAATTAATTTATATATCTATGGCGGTTATGTCTTCATCTATCAATGGTTATTTAAAGAAGAGCCTATTAAGATTTCTGCTACTGTTTTTATAGCAGTAATGTATTTTGTGAAATATTATGTATTATCTAATGTTCATTATGGCAGTTAATGCTCAGCAGTCTCAACGCATATATAAAAGAAGCTTAGACACTGGGAGATTTGGTTCTAAGGACTAATATTAAGAAAAAATAAAATGGACAGAAAAATAGTAGTTACGACATGAAAACAATACTAACAATCAGAACGAAATGCATAATGAAAAATTAATGTATTGAAAATAACACCCTAAAAGGATATATTGAAGATGAGTGAATCAGAGAAAAATGATGAGTAACCTATTTAATAAACTTGAGCATTGGCATTAGGACTAAGTGACGTAATACACATAGGAAACTAATTGAGATCAACAAAATGAACCTACAACCGTTTATTTGTTGTAGAGTCAGATCACATAAAAGATAAGTGTAAGAGTGCAAGATAGATAGATAGATAGATAGATAGATAGATAGATAGATAGATAGATAGATAGATAATGAGCAGACTGAAATAGATAGATAGGTGTTAGTATAACTTATATATCTCCTATGAATACAGAAACATTTAAACTTATATATATATATATATATATATATATATTCTATTTTTAAAGAGTTATTACACGAGCTATGTTTCTACCATGCGTGGTGTCTTCAGGCGAAGTGCAATAACTGATTTTACCGTTTACCGTTTCTTTTCTTTTAAGAACGTTCATGTAAGGGCTTTTTTAACGTTCCGTGGCAGATAATTTGTAAACGTGCAATTTTTAAAATTACAAGGAAGTATGGCGTTTTCATCTATGGTTGTATAAACCTAACAGGTTATTTTTAGTATGCGTACACTTAGTCATAATTTCTGTTCTCTCATTCAACAGTTCCCTTTTGTTAGGGATCAGCATAATCTCTAATTTTTCTTCTTGGTACAATCTACATATTTTGCTACCGTTGTAAGACTTGGCCGTTTTTAATATACTCAACGTTATATTTGCGTTTTTGCAATATTTGATTTTAATTTCCGCACGTGGTTAGCCAATTTTGTACAGTCTTTTTAAGTTTTCTATTTTAAATGTAGACCTGAGATTAAATCTCCTGGTCTTAAAAGTGTCTTTGGTTGAACCAAAATATATTTTATTTTGGCCATTTGGGTCATGTCCCTTTGCCTTGTAGAAGATTTCGTTTGTGTTGCAAAGTCTTTGAAGTGGCTATTTATTATTGTCCCTGCAGTTGCAGTCTTTATTAGTGGTTTTGTTTTCTACACTTCTATTTAAGTTTCTGGCGTTTTGTTTTTTTATAAAAATTATCTAAATTACTAGTGCAACTATAACTTAGCTTGATTGTGTTTCTGCTGGAAATTTTGTTTAGTTCTGATCATTTTGGAAAGTGTCTATCTAACAGTTTAAAGATATGTGTCCTATTTTGGCCTTTAACTCTAACTTAAATGGTGTGTTGAACCAGATTATGTCTGTTTGGTTGATAATTATATTGTAAAATGTTTTTCTGGCCAGATTTTCATACTGCATCTTAATAGATATATTTCTTTTCATCAAATATTGAGTTATTTGACGAATTATTAGATAGTCTGTGTTCCATTCTTTTGTGAATGTGTTTAATTATACTTTTTGAATGGTTGGATCTTGTATTTATGTCTGTTAACTTAGGGTTTGTTTTCATGTATGGTGAGACATTGAAAGTATGTTAAATTAAATTCAGGATCTAAATAGTGTACGACTTTCTATTTGTTTCTATCATTTTATCAAAATTTAAGTCTTGGAATAGTTTGAGAAGCTCTTTCCTCATTTTATCATATTCTGTTTTGGTGCTATTAATAATCCGTCATCTCTATATAATTCCGTGGTTGTCGATATGGATTATTTTGTTGATTTTATTTAAAATGCATATACCCATCAATTCTGAAGTTTTGGCTTCATCATATAATCCTTGTGATACATCAAATGTTCTGTTGGTTGATTTGTTGATACATGTTTTACCTTTGTGGAAAACTATAGATTTACGGCAATGTAGGATAATGTCAATATGTTCAGATCGTATGTTTATGTACCTTTTAGCAAAATTATATGCTTTCATTAAACCTTTTTCAGAAATTGATGGGTAAAAGTTTTTAATGTAATATTTAATGAAGGTGTATTTATTTTTGTATTAAATTTTTTGAAATGCAAACACTTGTGTTCTTCCACTGGTTTTGCTTACAATATAATTCTATTGAAAATCTTTAATACAAATGTGCACTGGTCTAACCTTATTATGACCAGAAAGTAATAAAACAATATATATATATATATATATATATATATATATATATAGTTATAGTTACCTATATATATATTCATATTTTCATTTAACAATTTTGACACGCCTAGAAAGATATCCTCGAAACACTAACCCTTCAGTTTCTAAATAATCATGAATTCATCTTATATTTTCTAACTATATCATTTTAAAAATTTATATTAAAATATCAACTGAAAAAGAACAGTATTCACCAGAAACATGAAATTTTTTGTGTAGTGATATGATGCCTATATACATCATTGTAATAAAAACAATTAACAATATTAAACTCTACTTTGTATCGAGCACTTTTTAAAAATTAAATGCTTCAACAGCGTATTTAATTATCCTATATTTTCAGTTTCTTTATGAATATATAAAATATGGATATACAAATGAATACTGATTAATTACTGTCAGTTGCACAACTCATGAAATCTTCAAATCCTTTTTAGACGGTATATATCGGAAAGTGGTCTCTTAGGGACAATGTTTTAGGTTATCTTTATTCATAATATTTAGTTCAATAGACATGTGCTCATACATTATATATATATATATATATATATATATATATATATATATATATATCACATGTGCTTGAGTCTATAAAACAGTATCGATCTTTACATCAATAGTGAGATGGCTTTAATTGTTCATTTTTCTTACTATAATACTGAATAATCAAGAAGCACTCTTGTGAAGTACAACAGAGATGTATTTTCTAGTTGACTATAACTTACAATGCTGTAGAAAATATAAAAAAGATATTTTCTCTGTATAGAAACATTGCTGAGTTATAATTTGCGCATCGCAAAAGTGATCAAATATTTCAGTTCAGATGAAGGTTAATTAGCCATAAATAACTCTATTAGATGATTTACACAATTTTGATAAAAGAAAGATAAAAAAATATTCCTTTTCTTTTTCACGTAAATACCTCAAACTTGAGGATGGCTCAATCAATACGAAGTGTGTTTGCGTTAAAAACACAAAAAATTTAAAAAAAGAACAGGATCTGTAATCTGATTAGTGACTATTTATGAAATGATAAAATATACACATTATTAATAACTTTCTTAACTTTTGAATTTGCATAATGCCGCGGCGAGTAATGTTTCCCTGATTTTATAGGAATACATTTGACTTATTTTTTCCTTATTTAAAAATAAACATCAGTTTAAATGTCGTTTCGAGTTATATAGGAATGTCATACTTAGTACTAGTCCTTTATAATATTTGAAGTCCTAATCAAGCACTAGGCGTAGAAGCGACAAACCATATCTATTTCTCTTATACGAAGCAAATGAGAAACATATATATATATAGTCATTCGCAGCCGGATCTGTTTCATTGTATCACAGCTCGTCAGTACGTTTAGGCTCCGGTTGCTTTTAACCCAGGATTGAAACTCGACCGAAGTAGCGTCAGTCGGCGATTCTACCCCTGGGCCATGGGCGCTCGGTAGAAGAAGGCAGACTTTTTAGCATGTATATTATCGTTATACACGCCATATATATATATATATATATATATATTAAGACACCTAAATCCCGATAGAGACAAACTCAAAAGAGATCAAATAATCTAGAAATTTTTGGGGATATTCTACAATTTCATGGGTAATTCATATTTGGCAGCCAAACCAAAATTACTAGAGTATATATATATATATATATATATATATATATATATATATATATAAATTACTTGAGTATATATTGGAATCCCACATGATAAATATAATAAGTAAAGAACAAGCAGGAAAAGCTTCTTCAGAGATTTATTACTTTTATTTATATTTATTTATTTTAAAACATTCGGCTAAATAAATTTCTGTAGAAGATCTTCAAGTGAAACCTGTTAGATTAAAGAGACTTTTTCCTACTTGTTCTATACTTATTCTATGCATGCATACATACATATATATATATATATATATATATATATATATATATATATATATATATATATATTGATTGATTGATTGATTGATTGATTGATTGATTGATTGCTTAACTACTTAGTTTTGGTCATAATAAAATTAGACCACTGCGCATAATAATTTTCAGATTATAGGCTATATGAGGATAACATTTAAATCACCAAAAAACAACCGTTTTCGCTCCGTTCATCAAAGTTTTAGTTAAGAAAACTCACTATAAAATTTAATAGTCTTGAATAATGAATTATTCACTGATGTGAAAGGTGAATGAACAGCGCAAAAGTTATCACATTAAATCCCAACAGACATTCTCACTGTTTTCACAGCGAGAGAGTTAAAGACCGGATGTAATCAGACTCGAATACTTTCAAATGAAAACGTGGAGGCCAAATGGTCAATACGAAAACCGATCCACATTAAACTTTAAGAATAGTCTCTATATTTCATAAGTTGTTCATAAACTAAAAATCAATAAGTGTTACGGATAAGTTCGTTTTCTTGCCAAGTATGGTTTTTCATTTTTTTATTAGAACATGTTCTTTGATTCTAGTATCAAGCCGTTGACTGGTTTTCCGTATTGACCAAATCACATTTAATTTTTTTAATTTGAAAGTGCTGGAATATTTTACTGTCAGGTCTTGCAGACCACCACTGTGTAAAAAGAGAGAGTTTTGATCAGTCTCTAGTATTTCATTCCCCTTTTCCTATCATTGACCAATTCATTTTTTACCCCTGTTATATGTTACAGTAATTTTTTCCAAATAAACTTGGATGAGCAGGAGCGAAAACGGATTTTTTTAAAAAAATTGTCCTTATTATGCCCTGTAACATCAAAATTATTAATTTAAATCAATACTCAAGTTCTTTAGTGCAACAAATGTGTTTATATATATATATATATATATATATATATATATATATATATAATAAAAGAGATCTATCATTTGAATGGGTTATTCCACCATGGATCGTATCCAATAAGAATCCAGTGTTAGAATCTAAGAGAGTATTATAATGAAAATAATTTGAAGAAAGCTATAAATCTATCAGTGACAATTTATTTCATGAATATTTAGAAAATATTCCTCTCATCACACTGAAATTGAAGACCACTTATACATTTTACCTGTATTCTGGATGATAGAACCATTGCTATTAAGGATAAATATAAGTCTATAGTCAAGGTAAAGACCTACTTGATTGGGATTATTAATTCTACTAAGAATATATAATATGTATATTCTTGTCAGATCAGCTTTTGGGCTGAATCAGACGCACCCAATTAGAATGACAAATTTATCTCTGAGAGTTTTAGTCTAAGTGAAATTTTTTATGTACTAGTATAGATTGCCTAGACGCTAAAATAATTTCACGTTCATTTTGTTGTAATGTTAGTGTAGTTTTTAACAACATTTAAACATTTTAATTATTGGTTGTTAGAAATAGAGGGGTTGGAAATTGATGATAACAAATTATGTAAATGTAGCTTTATTTTTGTTTTGAATCTGAGGAAAACATTTAATAGTATCCAAAGAATCTTTCCACAGATTATTATAATAAGTTTCTTGTATATTAGAAATATTCTTTGAAGTATGTTTTAGAAATTAAAGTTTTAAATTCAAAATCTAGATTTTAAATTCGAACTCTCATCTAGCCTCAAATTAGTAGATTTTTAGATATCAGTTTCAACCTTTCCAACAAACATTCAAACCATTTCATTAAAGTTAAATTCAATATTCTATTTACATTATTTTCAATTCTAATCACCTTAAGTCAATAGTTAATCAAATTCTTACACAGTCAATACGAGAATTAATAAATTATCCTTCCAGCAAAAAACACTTAATGAGAACAAACCAATGTATAATGAAGTCCTCTAGAAATGTAATTTCAAACAAGAATTAAACTAACAAGAAAATTTCAAAGATAAATAAACTAATATAACCAAACATAAAAAGAAAAAAAACAATAATGTTTAAAACCTCATTCTGCAAGTTATCCAATATAAATATCGGCCGATATTTTCCTAATCTAATACTCCAGAACTTTAGCCAAAATAAACCCCTAAAAGACTTTTAAACAAAACATTTATAGTATTCTTAATATTTATCCTTTTTTAAATTTCTAAACATTATTATTATTATCATTATTTTTATTATTGAAAATAATAATTATTATTATTGTTATGGTTGTTATTAACAATAATAATAAGAATATTATTATTATTATGTTTTTATTTCAAATTAATTTTATCATCGTTAACATTGTTAACATACTACTATATTTTAAATATTAACATTAATATTATTGTCAAGAAACCGAAACTATTATACTTATACGACAATGGTATTATTGTTGCTATCGAATTTAATATAAAAGTCTAGCAATTCAGTTTATTTATTTAAAATATTGCACCTAAATTTGTTGTACTGCATTCGAAAACGTTGAAAGTTTAATCCAATGTTGTCTTATCGCCTGGTTTGTAAATGCAACATTTTAACTATGATATCCCAGATCAAAATTTAACATTGTATATCTGACTCATTCGCTTATCAATAAATTGTTTTCACTTCTTCCTCTCTCCCGACTATTACTTCGTCTGAATACATCTAACCGAATTATTTTTGTAAAATATTGTATATATATATATATATATATATATATATATATATTTAGCAGTAGAGCACGGCGTTTCTCGGGTGTAATGAAAGCTTTAAAACTAATCCATGGTCCTGGGGCTCAGACTCTTTGGACGTTGGCACGAAAGACTAAAAAGCAATTGTTGTTTCCAATTAAAGCGAAACCGTAGACTGAAAGAAAAATGGATGTACGTAAGTCAAATTTTGATTTACTGGTATCGATATCAAATTTTCTGCACTATTGTAAAAACTGCAAACTTGAAACTTCTGAATATCGTTTCTTATGTCTTTTTCTATGGATGCATCAAATTTGATTTCAATCGGACCACTCCTTCTATAACCTGAGTTTTTAGATTATCGATTTTCGATATTTATCGATACAAAACCTAACTCGTAAATGCTTATAGTACAACTGTGTAAATCTTTAAGAAAATCGGTTCAGCCGTTTCGGAGTCTATAGGTAACGGAAACACACACACAGACACACACACACAGACAAAGTTTCATTTATAAATAAGTTTACATATATACTGAGTTTTCTCAACAAAACTCTAAATGGCTTTGTAATTTAAAGACATATATACTGACCAGATATTTTTTTTTTAATCATATCACCCCAAGCAAGGCAGTAACGTTACTGATGTGCAGGGGGCTACATAAGAGTGAGAAGATTAGAAAAGAGAAAACCGGAAACCACATCCTAAACAGGAAACAAGGGATGAGCCTCTTCACCTGTTCAATAGACGTGGGTGGAGTGTGAACCGGGCGATAGTTTAGTCTATCTACTCCAATTGAAAAAAAAAACAGTGAGAAGATTAGAAAAGAGAAAAACCGGAAACCGCATCCTAAACAGGAAACAAGGGATGAGCCTCTTCACCTGTTCAATAGACGTGGATGGAGTGTGAACCGGGCGATAGTTTAGTCTAGGTACAGTTCAGTTATATGGTCCACCAGGAAAGCATACTGCGGTTTTTTAATTCAGATTTGTTCTCCTCCCATACTGGCTACCAACCACTGATAATCTACCAGAGATGTCTGCTCTGCTATTTCACTTATAGCTAAGGTTTTGGAAAACATGAATTCCTAACTTCCCCAATTGTATCATTACCAAAATGAATAAACGAAGCCGACACGAATTCGAACACTGATTGTGGATTTCAAGTTGCAGGTTATTAAAGATGGGCGTTACATTTCTGACATCAGTATACCAATATCAATGTATCTTTTTATGAGTGCATGTGCTGTCATAAAAACCTATAAGTGTATATGGTATTGTTATGATTATTATATATAAATGGATTATATCCACCAGAACAGTGTTCTGGCTATTCATTTGGAGATTTTCGACAAATTCCAAAGTAGGACCTACACATTAATCAGATAGAATAGTTATTGTCCTAATACACTGTATATATAGAGTGCACAGTACTGTATATGTACACAGATATGACAGAATTGAATAGACGCTCACAGAAACCATTTATTTTATTAAACAAGTAATTTATACAAATGAAGTAAATATAAATGGTTCATAAATTTAATAACTAATTACTTGGTTGACATCCTATTTTCCTTTTTTCTAATGCAAAGACGCCCTTCTAGGCATGCTAGCAATGAGTTCACAAATATAATCTTGAGGAATTTCTTGCCATGTTTTACGCAATAATCCTAAAATTTCTGGCTTAAAAGATGGCTTCCTGTTCTTTTTGCGGTGTTTTTCATCTAATATGCCCCAAAGGTATTCAATAGGGTTAATATCCGGGGACTGACTTGGCCATGGAAGTTTATTGAACCCATTTTGTCTCAACCAATAATGCGTTGTTTGAGCTGTGGGGCATGGAGCCCTATCTTTCATAAATAGGGAGTGCACTTTGCTCATTCTACTACTTGAGTATATTGGAAGGATCCCTTTCTTTAATATAGAAACATATTTGGCTGAGTTGATGTTTTCTTTACACTCCACAAGCTCTGAGGGTCCATCACTTCAAATAGCACCACATATAATTATTGAAAGACTCCCATGTTTCACCGTTTTAAATCAAACTCTTGACTACAGAGTTTCCATACCCATACTCTTCCACTGTTGGAAAATATTGAGAATCTTAACTCACCAGAGAAAATGACAGTGGTCCAAATGGTCATAAGTATCTGCACCATCTCATGAGCCCAATTTTTTCTGAGTTTGATATTGGCTGGACGGAGAAGTGGTTTTCTTCTTGCAGCTCTGCCATAGTAGCCCAGCTTGTAAAGATACCTGACAGCTCTTCTTGGGCAGACATCAACTTGTGATGCTGTGTCAGAGGTCTTGCAACGTGGATCCTCTTCAACATTTCTTTGGACAAGACGCATGGTACTTTCAGAGGACACAGGGTGGCCCGCATGAGGTTTTGTGCACTTCCTGTCCTCTCTGGTGAATTGTATGATCACTCTATTAACATTAGAAATGAATATTAAAAGATTTTCAGATATATTTTTTCGTCCTCGCTGAAGTTCGGATAGGTTTGATGCTCGTTTGGTCCGTGCAATGTTCCAGTACTGTTATCTGCAATTTTCTTAATCAAATCATCTATGTTAATTTATCTTCGTTATTAAAAAAAAGTCATAAATAAAATGTGTCATAATGTCTATTCAATTCTGTCATGTTTGCTTATATATATATATATATATATATATATATATATATATATATATATTTAATCATCTCACCCCAAGCAAGGCATTCCACTGCCACTATTGCGCATGGGGCTACATAGGGGAAGGTAAAGAGAAGGAGTGGTTTAGACATATAGGTCAGGAGGAAGGTGAGAGATGAGTAAGGATAGCGAGGATGAGGGTTGGGCAGATGGGAAGAGTGTTTGATAGAATGGGAGCAGGTTAGTGTGTTAGGAGGTGTCTATTGACCTTACATTTAAACTCCTGGAGATTGTAGCCGTCGGGGAAGCAATTGTTTGGAAGAGAATTCTACAGTCGGGAAGTGCGAGGAAATATATATATATATATATATATATATATAGATATATATATATAATGTGATTGTGTAAGAAGTTAATGGGGACCCATAATTTAGACCGGAAACAATATTAACTTAATATTAATACTTGTTTATTGGCCGAGGTGATTTGGTGATTTTCATATGGTAGAGTGTTGTTTAATCTATGTCATAATGAAAACCTCTATGTTTCATAATCCTGACAGATTTGTAAAGATTTATTCTTATCTGATTTAATTTTTGACTTGCAAATAAAAACTCGATGGCAGTTTTTTCTTATCCCTTCCATGGCAATGTGTCCTACAGTGCGTCTCTTATTCAGATCATTTCCCCAATTGCATTGAATAGTTATGTACAAGTTATCGACTAGCAAACCACAAGTACACATCCGTTCACTTACAATCCATGTAGATAACTCCAGGCATTATTGCAATATTTTGGTTTGTCTATCGATAATATTCAAAAACATCTATCGCATTATCGCAAAATACGTTTTTAAAGATGAACTGCATATATCTATAAAGTTGAAGTTTAAAGGGAGTTTTTTTATATCCTGTGCTCGTAAAAATCCGCCATTTTAAATGTTGGCAACACTCAGCAAATAATAGAAATAAAAAATAAAAAAGCTCCTCAACAAACCTTGCTGCCTCAGGCGTGATAAACGTGCATATCTGACTCCACAGATTCTGAATGATATCTACAACGATCTATAAAATGTTTTTAACACCTGTCATTAATACCGGCAACAGATAAGCAGATTTTAAAAAAACATATTATGGACTTAAAAAATTATCTTTATTAATCCGTTCAAAAAAGCAGCAATGCAATCATTTGTACATAAGACAACTCTTGGTATAACATTTAATAAACCACGCTTGAACATCTCAATTATCTTTTAAATCTGGCTAATGCTTCAATATTTACAATATTTGAAAACTAAAATTCTATTCAGGATATAAGTGATCTCCACATATTGTGTCTGTATTATGTTTTTATTACGTTGATTTTTTTTGCGGTTGTTAAGTCGAGAGTAAAAATCTGAATATCTAAACGTGATAGGATCTAAAACTTTAAGAACTCTGCTTATCATTTCCTGGCGATAAAATCCAACCAAATCACAGCCCTATAGACCCATCACTGATTATTTCTACAATCTTGAATCAAACAAAATGTCACGTGGAAAAATGAAAATAACACTGACATATTATTTTAACAGATATATTTACCAAAATTATACGAGAATATCTTGAAATACTATAAAGTATTTTTTTCAGTAAAATGGCCATTGGTTTCCACCACGGTCTCCAAACTATTTGAGAATGTTTTGGAACTTTTCTTGACTGTATAATTTATAAGTTCTTGAATGCAGCCATAATCCTTCTCTTCAGTTTATCTTTCGTGCTACAAAGAGGTTTGCAGGTCTCGTCCTCAGCTGCGCGCACACATAACAATGACGCAATAGAAGTCTGTGAAGTTACGATGTCAGGTGTTGGTGGTGATATGGTCGCTGAAGGTATCTGACATCCATAAATGGGTTCTCTTGCTTTCGTGGCATGGTATAAAGTTTTGTTGCCAGTCATGGGGTTTTTGAGCAGCCACTCTCATTATCCAGGGTAGTACTACCTCTGTAAGTCAATTGATGTAGTCCTCCTTGATGAGTCTGAGGCCCTGTGGGAAGATGAATGGAAACATAACTTTGTCATCTCTAGATTGACACCGAAACACGCTAAAATGTTCGTATTGAAACTTCCGGTGCGAATGCCAAGCAATACAGCACGCCGGTTCTAAATCTCTCGAAACGTGAATTGCATCACGCTGCTTTTTTTCTTACAGATTATGTCCAACCTACCTTACTATACTGTACAGTATACAAAATCCAAATCAAACAAAGTGCATGCGTGAAAATAATAATAAAGTATAGCGAAGGTTTGCCCATCGCACCTTGTATGTCTTTTTTAGAAATTTATTATTCATTTGTTTGGAATAAATTTCTTTATCGTCCAAATATCTTACAAATTGGTATTACATTTAGACATGAACGCTGCTTGATGATATATTCATTAAAAGAAATTTGTTAATTTATGGATTCTGAGTAATTTGAAAAAAATATGGATTATTATTTGTATTTCTGTAAAAAATATGAGGTTACATCTTTTATGTTACAAGACATTAGTAATTTCTGAGATTATTGGCAAATAACGTATAATAATATTTAGGCAATATTTAATGCTGTAAAAATAAACATGGAACGTTCTATAATTCACTATGTTCATAAAGTACTAAATTAAAATGTGGTTTTCTTCCCGAAGCTTCTCTAACAAATTGATTCAAAATTTAACTGTGTATGGGACTGAATGTGGCTGCGAAATGAAATATAAATATTTATAAAGCTTTTGAATATTTTGGATAAAATGTAGCGTAATTTGCAGATTTCATTACTTTAATTCACATTTTCTTTTCACAGAATATTAAGCGATGAGAAACATAGGAAATCCGTGTTGAATGAAATTAAGCCGAGCTAAACATATAAACGTTCATTTTTAGTCAGGGCACAAATTGAACTGAACACTACCGCTGTACTGATTCTCTTCGTATTTTAGATTATTTGAACAATAATATGGCCAGTATAAGAACTAAATGCAAATCACGTGAACCTGGTTGTCATGAGTATTATAAAATGGTAAAAAGGCAAACTAATGCAACTAGCAGATATTAAGGGATTACATTCATTAAGAATGGGTTCTGAAAAATTAATGGAGGAAAATCGTCATTTTATGCAATTCTAAATTGTCTTAGTGTTATCTTATCTTTGTCGGACAAAGCTAAGCTTTTTAAAATCAAATCTACCAAAAAGTTCAAGCATGTGGACCAGGCCAACCCATATCTGACTTTTTCATTCCACGCAGTAGAAGCTGAGTCATCTTACTGCCTCGACTGTGAAAGTTTATTGGAACGTATAAAACTACTGTTGTTGTTCTAAAGAAACTTGTCACAGAGAAAGCGAATGTAAGATAAAGTTTTTGGTAATTCCGTCAACTGTGATATTATCCTTCATAAAATCTCCGTTGTATCAGCGTCAGTCATTGTGTACTGAAAAGGAAACAAAGAAAATGAGAATTAGATAGATAGAAAAAGGATTCAACTATTCCTTTGCAAGAAATAAAGTTTGATTACATGTTGGCTATTTTAAATTGTACAACAGCTGCTGAATTTGCAAAATATGATTGTTAAAAATATTATCCTTTTTAACGTTTTAATGTCCGTTATAGCGAAACAACAAAATTATTATGTAAATTATGTCTGGTGTATTCTTTTTTGTAACATATCAGTCAGCTAAATGACATACGTGGTACACGTTTTGGGCGGTCATGTCTCTTTCGAGAACAGAAGATTGTCCCGCAGTATGTTGCCATTGCTCTTCACGGTATACTGGCTGCCAGCCAAGGCTGTAGAGCCCAATCTGTCCGATTTTTAACCCATAACTGGAGGAAAGAGACGGATCAATACTTTTCAAATGGGTATTTGTGCATAAGTAAATGAAAGGAATTCAACTGGAATTCGAACTCGGCTACCCAATTTGTCGTTCAGAGTCGATATCAACTGCACCATAACGCACTTCCCTAGTAAAATATACATTTCGTAATTTTTAAACTGCTATATTTTCTATAAAAAGAAATCACATGCACCAAAGTAATTTTGCTGTGTCAGGAAAATATGCGTTAAGTTATACTTAAAAGAAACCTAATTTTATCCCACTTAATTTAGAAAAAATTAAAATCTAAAATATCGTTTTCTTGTGCATATAGGTTTTATTAACGTTGGAATCGGCGATAACAAAAAGAAAAGAGATTAATATCTTACTGCGGGCAATAGAACATGATTTTAGAAATTTATTTATACTTATTGTTCTCTCGAAAGTTTCATCGTGATTAGATTTCCAATAACTGGTTATTTATTTCCATTTTAAAATATCTTTATTTTCTTTAATGAAAAGCTTTTTATTTAACATTGCATTTTTTCGTTGTTTTAATATTTATTTCACATTCCCATTTTTTAATGTTTTATATTTTGAATTTTGTATTTTTTCCGTGTATTTTAAAATTTTTCTTATTATTTTTTAATATTTCCAATAACCTGTCATGACTTTCTTTTCACTCTTCCGTGAGTATTTTAATTTTACTGCTCACACATACACATTCGCATATACATGTACCTAACCTAATGCATACATGTATCTGTACAAGCCAACATAGATTTATGCTCACTCCCAAGAACTAAAACACACACTAATACACGCAGTCATAAATAATTTTATTATCAAGGAAACATTCAACTCTACACGCACGGACGATAACAAATATGCATAGATTCATATGGATACACGTTTAATATTAATGTGTGCTTTATTAGATTTTTTTCTTTCGTTTTGTAATTTTATATAATTTCGTTAAATTTAGTGAATTTTGCTATTAAATGAGCTAAGAGATTATATTATTTTTATTATTTTGCCGTATTTATTTTGATTTTTTTGAATTTGTTTAAAGTAACGTTTTTCAAAAGTTCTTATATTAACGATATATTTGTTACAATCAGGAAGTGATGATTTCTTAATGATTAAATGATGAAATTAAAAAAAAAACAAATCAGCGACAAGAAACAAGAATAAAATAAACTTTTAAGATTGTGTTATTTTTGTCCCCAAAAGCTAATGCCAATAATTTTCAAGTTCGGGGGCTTAAAAAAATATTCAGTCGCATGTTCTCTTACTTACCCTCTGCTAAAATGTTTTATCTGACTGGCTGCGATTTCTATATTTATAGTGCTGCTTAAGAAGGAAAGTGTTTAGCGAAGGCGATCTCCGTCAGACAACCAGTCCCATGAGCCGCATAACAGAATCCAAATACTACAGTTCGAAATTACTACGGAAATAGCATAAGACCAGTACTGTTTTGTGAAAGACACTGGAACAAAACATATGATATTCATACTACAAATGATGTCAGAAAGATTAAAACAAATGCAAATCAATGTATGTTTTAAAAGTATATTACAAAGAAGTGTTTGAACTGCTCCTGTATAATATCTTGGTCGGTGTGGAATAAAGCTGGGGAGTCATTCATGATTGCCTGTGAATATAATAGGATTTTGCCAATTTGTTAAATAATATTTTGGTCGGTGTGGAATTTTGCCATTTTGAACTGGGCGACGCAGGGTGCTGTTGCTGGATGCAGAACGCATCTGGTGAAGGTAGATTTTGTTTCGAAGAGTGGAGATCAATGGGGTCAGCTCTCGAGTTGTTTCAGAGTATACTGGAAATGCGACATGCAAGGTGTCAAAATAGAGACAATTATTTAATTGATATCAGATATCGCAGAGAGTAAGTTTAGAGAGTTGAATCCACAGGTGTAGAGAGAAGTCGAGTTGTCAGGTCGTGTGTATGTGTCTACTGCCAACTATATCCCGACTCCACACCACATGTCGCTGAAGAATATAGAATAATAATAAAAAAACTGTTGAATACTTTTACATGAACGTGTCAGTATTTTTGTCAGCAAAGTCGAGTAAATTTTAAATTTTGGATCCAGTCTATTCTTCCCCGAATTGATATACAACACTGTTGATTAGCTTGATTTATTTGTGTAAGATATTAAAATAATCCAGGATTTATACAGGGAGAAACTCGCTAGCTTTACGGATAGAAAATGAATTCAGTAAATAAACAAAAATAGAAAGTTGAGTAAAAAAGGATATGTCTTCTCACAGACATTATTCAATCTTTACAACGGACAGATACGGCAGGAATTAGAAGTCCAACCAGGATTAATTATTATTAGCCGCAAATTTAAAATGATAAGACATGCAGATGACAGTATTGTTCTAGTGTATCAGATATAGTGAAGGCCAGAAACTTCAAGAGAGGGATGGCAGTAAAGGAAAGTGATACACAAAGAACTAAGCATCAATTCTCAGCAAACAGAATATTTTCAACAAATACAAAATCTCATTATTCGAAATCCGAATTGCAGATATCAAAATCAGGATACTTTTGTTAGAAAGAAAGACAAGGGAATAAAACTACTATATTACATCTGTTCACTCATATGTCAATAAATGTTGGATCATCTATTCAGAGATCAAGAGATAGACAAAATGTGGTTCTACAGAAGGATGCTAAAAATATAATAGACTAAAAATATAACCAATGTTCACGTTTTATGAAAAATTCAAGGAAAACAACACTCATATTAGAATCAGAAAGAGATAATTGAAATTCTTTGGCGCATAATGAGAAAAGAGATGTTGAAGAATTTAGCTTTGCAGGGCATATTGAAGGCAACAGGGTCTGAAGAATGAAATAAGTCAACTAATAAAGTAGCTTAAGTAAATGGATAAGGGAACACGGTTTAAGAGAGATAGAAAAAATACAAACCTTACTGAAACTTACAAAAGCCAGAAACTTGTGGCGAGACATGATCAGTAAACAAAGATGTAGTAGAAGTCAAGTTGATCTTCTACAATCAAAGAATTTTAAGATTTATTAAAACAAGTCAATAATATATTTTATTAAAAAGTAATATATTTTATGTAAAAGTCAATAATATATTCCTTTTTTTATTTGGAATAAAAACCTGTTCAGGATAGGATTTTCTTTTAAATTGCTGGCTAAGGAAGAAAGCCTAATTGTTATATTCATAATGTGAGAAAAGGAAACATGTGAAACAGGAAGATGTGCACACACACACACACACACACACACACACACACGGTCACTCACACAAACACACACACACATGTTTCGTCTACATTAAAACATAACTCGAGTATTTTGAATAATGTTTTGGTTGCGTAGTAAATTGCCGTGTTGGGTGAAACTCTATCTAACGCAACTTATTCTACATTCAATTTCCTTATCTTCTTTGCTAAATTATCATCTATGCTATATCAACTTATTTAGGGACACAGATTTGCCTAAAGCTTTGTTTTTACTCTCGTGAGCATTCCATACACTTCGATAGCGTAGTGATTTTAGATTTAACAAGTTAAGTGAGTTGAAAGTAATTGGTCGACCGCGACCCGAAGGCTCACTTTCTTTCACTGCTACTTTGTGGTATAGGTGACTGCGACCACTATCTCTGGATTTCTCGACTTGATCTTTCTCTTTGTTGCTGAGTGCTTAGCAGAAAGACATAAAACACTATTTTTAAAGTCTTTGGTATGACCCGGCTGGAGATCAAAACCGCAACCTCAGGCAACGTAGGCGAACACTCTACTACTGTGCAACGGTCGATAAAAAGAAAATAACTTAATTAGGTTTAATGAAATGCAAATATTTGGAGGTGTCTTTCTGAGTTGAAGGTATATATATGTTTTGTAAATATAAAACAAGAAAACTAAAAAGAATAATAAAAATGTTGACTATTTTTGGACACGAAATCGAGACTATTTATTGACAAAACAAAGTTGTAACAAAATGTGCACGCATAGAATAATATTTTGTTTAAAATTGTATAAGAGTGACACACTATGCATTAATACAATTTTAATCAAAATTATTCGCAATTAAAGCTATTCAGCAATATAATATCTTTTTGTACATATTTCAATGGGAAATATTTGCTCCCCATTTGGGAAGAAATCCTCCGTATATAAAGTCCAATGATTAGTCAACCATTTTCTACAAAATCCTTAAATAAGTGCCCGCGATTGTTAATTGTACCAAAATTTTTATATGAAATTTTATAGTGGTCCTGCGGATTAAAATGTGTAAGAAATGTACGTGTTTCACAAGCACACATTCTAATTATAAAACCGTTTTCTCGTACATGCACAAGTTTCTTTTCGATTTTAAATAGACATTGCAATTTACGCTTTGTTAGTATGAACAACTATTTTATTCATACGAAAATTATTTTCATGAGAATTGTTATTTTTTAATGATAGAATGACCTTTTGTTATGCAAATTGTTTCTGTGCCATCGAAAGAAAATGAATCATGTGACAATATAATGAAAACCTTGTTGCTCGTAAAATCTTGAATGTGTCAATGCTAACTAAATATCTGGGATAATCCATTAGTTATTGTTAAACATATTTACGTTCAGACTGATGAACATATCATTGTTGTTATTATCACAACGTTACGAACACTATGTTATCTGCTCCTTTTCAGTAGTGTGACAATCTGTGTGACCTTCTGGAAATTCTGACCTGGACACTTTATTTAATGTACAGAAGTAGAATCTTCTCTAGAACATAGACTAGTGGATTACGTTGGTGACATAAATATGTAATTTTGCCATCAATGTAATCACATAATAGAGAAAATAATTTATTTTGTTTTTGTTTTATTTTATTTTGTTTTAGTTTTTGTGTGTGGGGGGGGGTTGTTGCTGTTTTTTCTTTACCAAACGTAAGCTAAATACTGAAAAAGAGAATTTAAAAGACTTTTATAAAAACCTATAATCAAACAAATTCTCCTTGATATCTGAAATTCTGAACACATTACTCGATACAATAAACTGATTGATTAATTCTTCTTGTGTTAGTAATAGGTCAAGATTCATGCAAGTAGTAAATAATATTAACGGATGGCCATCATTATGTTTACGATAATATGTCGATAACGATATTCCAAGTCTAGAGGTATGTATTGAAGTAAATAATACTCTGCGTTGACACAAATTATTTAATCGAGAAGCTTAAATAAATGTGTCCGAAATACGTTGGAGTCAATTTTAATAGTATTTCTTAAAGACATCTTTTTTAAATATATACGAGAGTACACTTTCAAACCCAGTGAGGAAAAGTGTGAACTGCCTATGCCTAAAATTAATTATCTAGGACAAACCATTGAAGGAAATACTCGTCAACTAGATCTGTCGAGAAGGACAATTTAGAATAAGCGCCCTAATCAAGCCTTACTAGTTTAAAAGCATTCATTGTACTAGCAAACTTTTATAAGATATATGTAAATAATATTCAGAATTTCAGAGCAACAATGAACAACCTATTTAAAAAGATATAAAGGGAAACTGCACTGATAAGTGTCAGAACACGTTCAAAGAAATGATAGCTATTAATTTCAAAGTTGTAATTTGTGCACTACAATCCAAAAGCAGTGATTTTGGTGTAGAAACGGTAATTTTAACTAAAGAGTGCTGGATTGCTATGTGATGTCAGTTCTTCAATACGGCAGTGAATGCTGGACAATATCATCGAAAATGAGAACAAAACTGGAAGCAGCGAAAATGTGGTTCTTCAGAAGAACGCTGAGGATATCGTGGACTGAGCATGCAAACAAAAATGAGGTGTTGGAAACAATGGCAACAAAAAGGAAATTAATACTGTGCATCAGGAAGAGAGAACTGAAGTTCCTGGGACACGCAATGACGAAGGAGAGCCTTGAGAACCTGATACTGACTGGCCAAATAGAAAGAGAGACAGAGGAAGGCAGCGGATAACATATTTGCAAGGCCTGATCAGGTGGATGACGGAACGGATGTTGCCAGGTGTAACAGGAGCAAACATACTAAGAGCCACAAGGGATAGGCAGACGTGAGGAACCATGATCGCCTACGTCCTGAAGGGAGAGGACACATAGAAGAAGATGATGATGATGATAACATGAAAAATGTTGCACAGCTACGCGTTAGCTGCTATCAGTTGAAAAAAGATAATAAAGAGATGTTAACAATTGTATTAGCGTAATATAATAATTCACAAATTTATAAATATACATATACCTCCATTATCAATTTATGGTTCGAAAAAGGATTTCCTACAGAAATTGCAGATAGATTATATTGTAGATTAAATATTACACCCCCGGTAAATAAATAAATTAGTCTAGAGATTTAATAATTTATCTAAAAATATGCTATCAGTCCTCAAAGTAATTCTTAAAGACGGCACGGCTAGTGCTTAAGCAAAACTTTATTTTAACCACCGTAGTTAAGTTCACACAGCTGCGACGATTACTCAAACCACATGCGACGTATAACAGTTGTATCAAGCATTGAAATTCATACTAGTAATAACAGGAGTCAGGAGGAATCGAAACCCATACGAGGTATAGCTGGAGCTACGAGAATACAAAACTCATACTAAGTTAATAAAAGAAAAATTATTTGTTGCATCGGCCTATAATATAACAGTGAGGACAGGAATTTGAATCACTTTGGTTCAAACATTTTTTTTGCGCGTATAAATATACTCTTCCAAATATGGAGAAAATATTTACTTCTCTAGTTTCAAGAACAACATTAGGATTTGCAGAGGTTGTTCTCTGGCAACAAAAGTACCTTCCATGAAAATACAACTTTACCCAAAGTCAGTATAAAATCAGACATATCAACAGCAGTATATAATGTTCGCCAAGAAATTCGGTGTTCTAGAAGTTGTTCAACATTAATAAAATCGGACAACGAAAAGGACACTGTACGTTTCACGATTGCCGAAAAGGTATTTTCATAGTGTATAAAGATGTAGAAAATATGTGAAAAGACCGGGTAATAATGTATGAAATTGTAAAGACGATATGTATAATAAAAAGGGATATTATAATCAGCTAAAAAAATGTTTTACCGAAAAAATCCCTAAAAGAAATTAAGCACCTATCCAAGTTATATACGATACTATTGATGTACCTAAGGTCCAAGAATTCGCTGAACGGACAAGGATGATTTCCAGATAAAGTATACGTTGGAGATAGTCTTCAAGGTTTTTTCTATGACGTTTGTAAACAAGATGTAATAATATATTACATAATTTCTCTAAATGGAAAGCGTTTACCTACGTGTTATCCATTGATATCGGAAACGACGAAAACTGATTTATTAACTCTTTCGATTCTGTTTTCCTCCGTACATACAAGCGTAGAGCAACTGTTATTTCCAAAAGGTTATCCATCTGCATACTGACCAGGCTCGACCTTACTTAACTTCGGTGATCGTATGCGAACTGGTGTTTAAACGTGATAAAGCAACATCTGTAGGAGATGGAATAAAAGATTTTCCCAGCCAACGTTTGTAATCGAATCTGAATACAATTGGAAAAACAAAAGTAACAATTTCCGATTAATGTGTTGCCTGGTATTTTAGTTTACTGTTTGATAGGGTCATATTTTTTCCTGCATGTTACACAAGAGTTGTGTAGAGTGGCTTTATTTCGAACACTTTCCGGAAATATTAGACGATGCACTCCTGCTAATACGTATGCTTAATGCATGATGAAACTCCAGCGCACTTTACTTAGATTGTTCATGGTGCAACGACTATCGTCTACCAGGAAAGATGGATAGGTAGGTGAGGATCAGTTCAATGGATTGCACGTTGCCGGTTTCAATCATTTCGGTCAAAATCTGTGCCTTGGTCGAAAACAATTCGTTTATGCAGCAGATATTAATAAAGCAGAGACGCTTTATCAATGTATATCACTATCAATTTCATAAAATACATATAAAGGATGATTTATCACACATAATCAGTGATGTTTCTAGCCGAGGTTTATTAGAGTTTTCGATTTTTCAACATCATACCTCCTCTTTAAGGTGACCCAGCCGATACTGATCGGATATCGACATGTGTACCTTCCTTCAGCTGCAGTTTTTTCTAATTATCCGAAATACACACCATACGAATTTTCTTGGCAATTTGTTGTCCAATCTCGGATGAATTCCGGTTCTACAGCAATGTACGCTCGTCCATAGAGAAAAGAAGTAAAACATAGCCACAATTTTTTTTCTGATCAAGAATATGCCGGCGTGCTTGGGATGAAGTGGTAAGTAGAGATATGATTCCACACACACGCACACGCGCACACACACTTACATACAGAGAAAGGCGTTCAAACATCACATACTGCTTACCCTTATCCAGATTTGCATTCATTTTAGACAACAGGTGATAGTAAAAAAAATACCGTAACCTTGTAGGGGCAAATAGGTGCTCGATTTTAGCCAGGGATGACTGTAGATAACAATGGCTCTGGATAGCCTACTTCTGTCCCCTAGTCGAGATTCCATTGTCGCGTGCAGTTTTAGTTCATAGTCATGATCTCATATATATATATATATATATATATATATATATATATATATATATATATAAGTAGAGCATATGAAGCATTTAGTAATCATAAATGACAAAATGTTAATATCGATTATTTTCACTGAGTAAATGATTTAAATCAGCCTGTGAGTGTCAATGACTTTTACTCACAGACAAGCGAAAATAAAAAGAAACTGAAAAATGAAATAAATTAATTTCAAAATATGAAAATAAAAATTATTCAGATGGTGTGATAAATATATTTGAAATGATTTTGAGAATCCCCAACTTGCTCTCAACAGGTAGGTTCAAATATATATATATATATATATATATAAGTTGGCGATACAGACCGACAAACAGACAGAGCGTTGTGTGTGTATGTGTTTATATTTTCGATTTAATATTACACACTTCTCAGTAACTCTCCTTTGTTTACATCGCTTGAATATCTTTTAAACGAAAGATAGACGTTATTTTATCAGTAAACTCTAAATATGTAGATAGGGTCTTGTTTTGTTTTTAGCCATTTATCTTATAATACATTTTCTTATCATTTGAAATTTTTACGGTTTTACGTAATTTATTTTAAGCTCAAGTGGATTTTTAAATTAAAATTTTATATTTCCTTTAAGTAATCTGCTATTCAATGTTTCTATCGCATTACGGAATATATTAGATTGGCTTTTAACAAAAGTATTTGCATTAAGCAAAAATTCGTTTTTGACTCTTCATTTTAAAATTATACGCATGTTTTTATATCGAAGTCATTCTTACTCTCTATTCGTTTGCTTACCTCTCTCTCTCTCTCTCTCTATATATATATATATATATATATATATATAGGGTGCTCATAAAGTTTGTATGCACTTTAAAAATATCATGATATTATTAGTATTTGCGATAGAAATAATTTGTAAAAAGGATATGAAAGAAGTGAATCTGTATTTTTAGATTTTTTTTAAATTTTATTGAAGTTTCCCCATATCGTCCATCATTAGAAATACAAAGGGTAATACGAATTTTGCAATTCCCGGAAAATATTTGCCAACTGATTTACAGTAATGTCTGAAATTACATTAGTTATTTTAGCTTTGAAATTTTCTAAAAAACTAGGTTTGATTACATACACAGTTGTTTTCACATGTCCCCATAAAAAAATCTAATGGAGTCAATTCTGGCGAACGTGGAGGCTAAGAAAATGGTACACCCCTTCCGATCCATCTGTCAAGAAATTCCTGATTTTAGAAACTAACTTTCAGAGCAAAGTGTCAAGGAGCTCTATCTTGCTGAAACACTGTATTAGCTTTTAAGTTTGCGGATTATTTCTAACACAAATACAAATAAAGTTATACATTTTTTAAAGTGCACACAGACTTTACGGACACACACTCTCTCTCTCTCTCTCTCTATATATATATATATAGCCTCCCACAAACGTTTACAACAGATTGCAAAATTTGTCTGTATTTCTGATATGAAGTAGTACTTACAGTATTTACCTTATTCAGACTATTATCCTCATCTTTGTTGCTATTTGTACGACGTTTCTGCCTTTGTACGCTCAAGCGTTCTTCAGGTGCTAGGAATTTTGAATCGAACCCTTTATTACAATCACTGGGATATATCATCCACATTCCTTGGGTAAACCTTGATTGGAAGTCATGGGTTATCTCCCATAAGGACACATGGCCCAGTGGATATAGACGTTCGTTAGTTTTTGACTTGACTGTTAGAGTTTTGACTTCAATACCACGCTACATTAGTAGTGAACAAGTAACTTGCAGGGTTAGAGGAAGATAACTCATAACTCACGAGGCTTTTTGCAAGGATTGAGGATAATATACCCCATTGATTGTTATAAAGGGTTCGTTTTGAAATTCTTAGCAGCTGAAGAAGGCCGGAGCGTACAACGGCAGAAACGTTGTACAAATGGCAAAATAGATAAAAACAATAGTCCGAATAATGTAAATACTGTACATTACAAAAATGTTTTCAGGTATTTGTAATTTACATAAGGTAAACTGTTACTGCTCGTGGGACTTATACTTAGGCATCAATGAAACAATCAGATTAGAAAGAAAAATCTCAAATATATCCTACAAGGGAAAACCGATATTGAGTAACTGACAAGTCTACAACACAGTTTTTTAAAGTTTTTTTTATAAAGGTTTTTAAATTTTGATAGAATACTTCAAATTAGGATCGGGTTGTTTCTTAGACCGTTTCAAGTTAATTGACTGATTACTTTTAGGAAGGATAATAAATATTTTCTCATTTTCTTTTCTGCCAACCGTCCTTTAAACATTGACAAAATGGGAAAAAGGAAAATAATCACGGCATCCGTAAATGTATTCTTGACCTTCATACAAAGATACTTGATCCTAGTCAGTTAAATATTCCATTGAATTCATGTAGTGCGATAGTTCGACACTAAAATCATGTCATTTCATTCATCCCGAAAAAATCTCTGGTTTTCATAGGAAGTTGCGGAACCTACGGCAGGATTATTAGCGAGAAAATTTGGATTCGATTCCAAAGTTACGCTTAAAGAACTTCAGGAAGAATTAGAATTAAATAGAGTAAATGTGAGTACGTATATAATTAGTCGTTCATTTCGACAATATGACATTGTTTTGAGGACACCAAGAAAAAAAAGAAAACACTTTTAAGCGCAAACACTTTCTTGTTATACTGGATTTTGCAAACGAGTATTGTATCAAACTTACAGCCTTTTTGGACAAAATGAAATCTTAAATGTTTGGGAGAAATCCTATAGCAAAAATATAAAGGAAGGAATATACTGAATATTCGCCGAAAACAGTAAAATTTAGAAGTGTATTAACCATGATCTGGGTTACTTTAGTGCCCAAGGTGTAGGGAACATTAAAACAATAGAAAAGACGATGAATGAAGCATAATATAGGGATGTTTTAGAAATAAATTTACATTAGAGTGCACAATTGCTAGTATAAAAAAAAAAACAAGGCGATCCTAAACATACTGAAAAGCTTTAAAAATCATGGTTAATTTCAAGTCGAACAGAAGTTCTTAAATTTCCAAGTCGATCCGATTTAAAATTTATGGCGAGAGCTTAAACTAAGAATTCAAAGAAGAAACCCGCAAAAATGAATGAACTAAAGGAATTTTGTCGTGAAGAATATAAAAATATTAACTAAGAAACATGCAAGAAATCTGTAAGGGGCAAGTAAAAAAGTTTATAATCTGTAACTAGCAGTAACGGTTAAGGTATGAAATTTTAATAAGTCTTTAGTAAATGCATTGTAAACTTTTGCGTTATTAAATATTGTTTCTTCTTTGTGATATATTTTTATTGATTATAGTTTTAAAATCTGATTGTCAGATTAAGGGCGTATAATACTATTAGCAGTAAAGGTTTCATTAATCTGTATAATTTGTAATGTGTTATAAACATTCCGTGGTACTTATATAATTCGGTCGGGTTCCAATCCTGTAAAAAAACACTCGGATGTCTAACCGTACAGATGAGCTGTGATACAGCGAAACAGATCTGTCTGGCTATGACTATATATATATATATATATATATATATATATATATATATAATAATAATAACTAACTAGACTCCGTAAGTTTACACTCTGTAAGTTTGCATTAATCTAAACCTTCGAAAAAAATGTTAACTAACAGAACCTAAATCCGTTAAAATCCGGCGTACTATGTCGTCGGATAATGGGGGAGAAAAAAGAAACCAGCGGAACAAGAACAAAATGTCAAGTATCCGCAGTAAAAAAAAAAACCCCAAACGGAACCTAAACACTAGAAAAAGTGCTCAATACGAAAGTACGAAAATACAATAGTAGAGTAAAAACACGAATAAATCTAAAGTGAGCCACAACCTGCCGCGGTTTCACACTACGGATCGTCAGGGAATGAGTCTCATTTCCTGACGGTCCGTAGTGTGAAACCGCGGTAGGTTGTGGCTCACTTTAGATTTTTTCGTATATATATATATATATATATATATGTATGTGTGTGTGTGTGTGTGTGTGTGTGTGTGTGTGTGTGTGTGTGTGTGCACTGAAATTAACATCTAGTGACGAAAGTGTCTTTCATGGTTTATCGCAAACTTGATGCATTGATATTATACAATACTAGAATAATGGTGATTTTTTAGTGAATCAAATATGCCTTTCTATCAGATACACGCTTCCACAAATTTTTCTGTTCTTTTCAGTGTCACTGAAAACATTAAATTGAAGAACCGTTGAAAGAAAGGGGAGGCATAATGTTTTCTTCACTTCACATTATAAGAACTGCACATGTCATTCTAACAGTTCGCTACTTGATACTAGCTAATTTTTTTTCTCTGAAAAAAATAAGTATGACGGCTTTTTTTTTCTGAATCATTCAAATGTTTATTAATCGTTCTTTTTTTTTCCGGATCAACCGCTCTTTATTTGTTTTTTTCCATCATGTAAAAATATTACGGAATGTCTTAATGCGCCCATTTGAGCATTGTATTATCAGACATCTGGGTATCTCTGGCAATGCCACTCATGGGTATTCCTGCATTTGCCTCAAAACTTTTCTGTATACTGTCTACGACTTGCGGTGACTGGATGTTGTCAGGATGCTATCAGGATGCTTGGAATACTTTTTACGCTTTGCTAATGCAATACCTTCCCGCGATGTCTACCAGTTTCTTCAAATAGTAGTGAAGAAAGGTTCCGCAAAACGTGCAATCTCAACATGTGGTCTTCGCTAGGATGGCAAAGGTTACAGCATTTCGTTTCGCCTCATCCGTAAGCTGATAGTTCGCAATTAATGCTCTGAAAAGATAAAGGGATATTAACTGGATATTATAGAACTGCAGACACACACTTACATATCCACAGATATCTTATAACACTGTATATTATGATAACTCGTTAACTGTATTCGTAAAGAAAAAATGCATTTGACATAACTGAAATCATCACTTATTATGAATTTATGATTATATAGAATGCATTACTGACGTAATGATGCATTTCTATTCAGGTCAAAAGTGATGATTCTGAAACAAATCAACTGAACAATCAATATGAAAAAATCAAAATCACTCAATACGTCCAGGGCATGACATATAGATGGGTCTACTAATAACATATCCATGTGAATTTTATGAAGCACAAACCTTCAAATAGCAATTGACAAAATTTGGGATTAATCAGATAATTAGTTTACAAATTAGAGTTATTTAAGTGAAACTACTGTTGCAAATTTTAAAAACAATATAAAAATCTGAATTTCGTGTGTTCATAAAGCATTGCACTTGTAGGAAAAATACTGTTCAAGGAAACCAATGGCGTGGTAAGTGTTATTCAGAAAAAAGATCAAAAGGAGGTATGTTAACTTAAAACGCGGTCGTACAGCAACATATGATGCAGAACACTCAGGTCACCGAAAATCGACAGTTGTTCCAGAAAACACGAAAAATATTCACAAACTAGTTTTGGACGATCGGAAATTGAAGTTGTGTAAGATAGCAGAGGAGATAAATGTCTCAGAAGGCACTTCACTTTTTTGCATGAACACTTTTCAGAGAGAAAACTGTATTTAAAGTGGATGCCGCGTTTGCTCACAGTCGCTCACAGTGTTGTTTGCAACAGTTTCAACGCAACAAGGAGTTTTTGTGTAAATATGCAACATTCGATGGAACATGGATCCACTACTTCACTCCTGACTCAAATCAGCTGAGCAGATAACAGCAGGTTAAAGCCGTCCAACGCAATCAAAGACGCAAACATCAACAAGTAAGGTTTTGGCATCCTTATTTTAGAATAGGGAATGTATTTTGCCATCGATTATTTTGACAAAAAAGAACCGACAATAGAAAATATTATATAGTGTTATTGATGCGTTTGAATGAAGAAATTTCCAAAAATCCGCCAAATATGAAGAATTAAAATGTTACAAGTCGATCGTAACGATGGAAAAACTACATGAACTGCATTTCCAATAGCTTCCACATCGACTATTCTCCAGATCTAGCCTACAGTGACTACTAGCTGTGTGCAGACCTCAAAAGAATGCTCCAGGGAAAGAAATGTGGCTCCAATTAAAAAATGATATCGTAAACTGAGGCGTATGTTGAAGTACAAGACAAATAGTTAGAGAAGCATTGGAATCAGTGTATTCCAACATGTGACAACGTAATACCTAGATCTGATAGAGGAAGTATAAAAGACCATAAAATTATAAATGCCTGGTGATAACCGCAAAGTAGAAACAATTCAGGCCATTTCAGGTGTACGGCAAGGAGAAAATGAGAGATCCGACCCATTTAACAATTTACCAGAATGCCAATAAACGAACGCCGATGTGAAGAGACTGGCATTTAATATTTACGCATTGCCTACGAATCTACTAATATAAAAGAGTAATCCTGTTTACCATATCCAGGTCAATGTACTGATGATTAGGGTATCCTTACAACATTTATAGAGATTTCTATTTGGGATAAGAATGATTTTGAACAAAAGTTAACATCCTCAAAGAAAATATTTTTTGATTTTATTTAGCGGCATTTCAACCTCTATGATTATTTCAGGCCTAAATTAAAATAATTTCAGTACATTCTTATAGCTTGAACTAAATGTATGTTGAACGCAATTCTATGACTTCAGCTACACATAATATGTAATGTTGGTCATTTTATTTAAAAATATATTGTTGTTAATTTATTTTATAATAATAATATATTACTGGCCACTTTGTTTGAAATTTTATTGTTAATTTGCTGCAGGACGTAGTTTATCCTCATAGGCAGGATACCCTATCGGAGTATCTAAAATGGAGGATAAAACGTAGAAAATCAAAACTATTATCTGGAACTGGAATAAAGGCATCGATGACACTGATTCTAAATCAATAACAAACATTCTGGATATGGAGTTTGAAAAAAAAATCCATATATCCCTGTATTAAAAAATAATTTTAGTACAGAAAATACAGAAATTGAACACGGATTATATTGTAATACGAGTTGTTACGCAAAACATTATAAATGGCAACAAGACATTAACTTTAACCTAATAACGTTACTCACGTTTTTAAATAGTCTCGTCAAATATTCCAATTCATATGAATGTGATTCATACCGCTGAACACGTTCAGAAAACATGCTATTTTGTTGCCTTATCTATGAGAATAGACTCTTCCTCCGTCAATAAATAATTACCTGTGTGATTCCAGGGACGCAGCAGGATGCAGTCGTGAGAGAGTCGAGACGCAGCGTAACTCGAGCTTACACTTCTATTTTGCATATTACTAACACTAATTATTGTATATATTATTCTGTTATTTTAATAAACTGTTTGAACTTAAATTCTTGTTTAAGTGATTTTCTTCTTGGCCCAAACGACGAAGTACAACCACAACAAATTGGCTACAAAGATTTCGCCACAGCACATAAGATATCAGACGTATCAGACAGCTATCTCAGGTCGATGGTTAAAAATAGCTTTGTGGAAATGAATCATGTATATCTTAGCGAGGACCATTTTTTTTATAAACCTCTTGGATAGGCACTACAAAATCACAAATTATGTACCAAATGATAAAAGCCACATCACATGGGGTCCTTCAAAAGCAAATACTAACATTATCAAAATACTGGCGTTCCATACTTCTTTAAACAAATCGTTAGGAAGAAAGTCAAATCAACATAGGAAAGATCAGTAACAGTTACTGTACTGGAGAAACCTATTTTTCTGAAAAATCGTTCCACGAGAAAAAAAAAAATTTCAACTATGAGATGTAAGATCAAAACCAAATATTTCACTGTAAGAAAATCGCCAATATTTCAATTATCATGAAAAATCAAGTAAATAGATTAGAATTTAATATTTTAACAAACGAAATCTTCTTTCTGTGTATAACGATTAACTACACCCGGCAGCAAAAATGCACCTCTAATTGCTAATTGCTGGTGTTACCATATCTACGGTGTTGGGGTCCCAACTATTGACAAAGATTGGACCCCGAAACTTGGTTCAAATATGATAGTATAAAAATACATGCCACAAGTTACCAGTAATACTTATTCATTGTACAAAAAATAACATTAAATGTCTCATAAAAAATTGCTATGTTATCAGAGCAAACAAAACAACCAAAATAAAACAATATCTCTCTAAAAATGTTGGTAGATTATCAATTTTAAAATGGATTCAGAATATTAATCACTGTTTAATTGACACTTCATTCGGGTTAATGATCGTCGGATGATACTGAAGATGTTATTTAAGTGAACAACCTTCGGTACTGCCTAAAACTCGAGTTTAACCCATTATCAGAAACGCAAGTAATCCATTCTATTTCTTATCGCTTTTCTATTTTTATCAGGTTATACTCCAGAGAATTAGCTATCTAGTTTAATGTATTGATTTGATGATCTGCTAATAAAGTAATGCTTATATTTTACCTTATATGCGCAGGTGATAAAAAATTATCGTAAATTCATCAGCTTTTATACTACATGCCTCTATGTGGTCTGTAATACTACACAATATCTAGGTCTGCCGTTCTGTTAACAGTAATCTTTACAGAACAGTGTCTCTATACGTTCAAATGATATGCCACCACATATCAGGAGTGAAAATATTTTAACATAATAACAATTTCATATGGTAGATGTGAAACGAGGTCTTTTGCTGTAAACATCATGAATTCAGAATAGTAAGTTTTTTTCACATTTTATGTTCTCCGGCCCAACCTCAAAAATATCATACCTTCACATCTCACTTGTTTCTAGAACAATTTCTTGTTGTATTTGATAGCCCATGTTGTCAGATCTATCGATAGACGCACGAATAATTTGTTGAATCAGCAATGACATAACGTTTTATTCGCCATGGATTACAAAGTTTATTGGAAAGATAAGGAAACGAAATGCAAATAAAAGTGTTTGGTGACAAGATTATAACTATATATGGATGATATAGGGGTTTACCACGCAACAAGATGTGACACTTGGTCAATTAAAGGTAGTATTTTTGGTAGTACCGAAGAAAAATTCTTTAACTTTCTAGGCGCTTCCCCATTGGACATAAACTAAGAAAAGTCGTTCATTATCATTATCATTATCATTATCATTATCATTATCATTCTTCTTCTTCTTCTTCTTCTTCTTCTTCTTCGTGCCCCGTCTCTTCAGGACTTAGGCGATCATGGTTCTGCACGTCTCCCTATCCCTTGTGGCACTTAGTATGCTTGCTCCTGTTACTCCTGGAAACCCCCGTTCCGTCATCCACCTGATCAGGCCCTGGAAATATGTTATCCTCTGCCTTCCTCTCTCTCTCTCTTTCTTTCCTTCTATCTGGCCACTCAGTATCAGGTTCTCCAAGCTTTAATACTAGGATCAATTCGTTTCAAAATTATAAATATTTAAGCTCACACAACATTATTCTTTTAAAATCAGCGATTATTATACAGTTCATAGTAATGGAAACGTCTTGATATTTACTATTTATATAAGCTTCTTTTCTGTGGTCCAATGAATTTTTGACATACATGACTGACGCTTAATGAACCTTGTTAATAGTTAACATTAGCAATTATATTCAAGACAAATAATCTCGTCTGCAAATAAGATGATTTATTATATTTCCAATCAATTAAGATGAGGGAACTTTTTCACGTAAAATTGAATGATTAGAGAATGATTTCGATATTCTCCCAATTAAGAGTTCCTCACTTTCATCAGATAAATGTTCAACTCTTAAAATATACTGCCACTTTCACACAGAAATAAATACAATTTTTTCCAACATACATTTTATAGTTTATTAAGTTAAAGCCATATTGAATCGGCAACTCTTTAAAAATATTGTGGAAGATTTCTTTTGCGCTAATAAAAAATGGAAGATGGAATATAGGAAAATATTTGAATAATGTATAATTAAAATCGTAATCAGCATTTACTTGATTTAGCAACAGGTGTTAAGCAGTCAATGCAGAAACGATTTGATTTTAATAAAAAATGCTTCCATGAAATTGATATCTCTGATTCTGAATAAGCGTAGATTTCCTCCACATATCTATCTTTATTTTATTGATTAATGTTTACAGTTATTTATACAGATGAAGATATTTCTATGCATCTTCACATCAGGATGCAAATCACACAAACATGCAAACGAACTCACACATAAATGGAATAGCAAACGTTACAAGAGATTTTCTTTCTACAGGATAAATCCGTACCAATGTAATAGTTATATTATTCATAAATTACAATTTAACCTATTAAAACGCATGTGTTATAGTAGGAAACTTTCCGTTTTTTCGAAAAATACAGTCACTTCACGTATTCATAATGAACGCACACGGCAAATCATTGTGATCCTTTTTTTCGTTTTCAACAACTTTGTAAATAACTAATAAAACATTTTGCCTACAAAATGTTTATGTCTGTTTTAAACTCTGGAAACTACTGCAGCACTTTGAAATACTTCAAAATTTGACGGGTAATAACGTAACTATATTCATGGTTCTGCCAATATCCTTATTGACTGTGAATACATTGGTTACTTGTCATATGACTATAAATTTTCTTCATCTATTCTGTAATGATTACAAGGTAATTTTCCTAATATTTAACGTTTCCAATACTATTAAGTTTTGTTGCGTAACTCTGATTTAATAGGATGTCCTCTGATTCTGGATTCTGGTAGATAACATACATCAGTGTTATAATTATCAAAGTCCTAAGCCAAGAATTTCTGCTTTTCCTTTTTTTAAAATTATCCCATATTAAATGTACAAGAAGTACATTCTTTTTGCAATTGGAGGCATATAAAAAAATTTGAAATATGTTTTAACTTAACATTTGACAATCGCATAAGCTATATTACCTTCACCAAGAAAAAGGTAATGCAAATAACAAGTCAGTCAGTTAAGTCCCATACGTGATACACGCTCGAAAGAGACATGAATGACGGGGCAGAAGATTAAACCGGAGAAGGTTTCCATTGCTTTCTGCGGTAGACTGGTTGCCAAACCAAGGCTATAGCACCCAATCTGTCCTGTTATTTAACCGATAACTGGAGGGAAGAGGTGGATTAATACCTTTCCCAAGAGTATTTGTGCGTAAGTAAATTCAAGAAATTCAACTGGAATTCGAACTCAACTCCCCGATTTGTCGATGTCCATTGCACAAAACGCACATCCTGCACCACAACGCATGCTTAGATGTTAAATTCATGAGAGTGTGCACGCTTGTGCTCGCTTGTTTCCATGATTTAAAATGATTTAAACAACCTAAATGGAGTCATGAAAAAATAAACATGCCATTTAATTAAATGTATGTTAAGACTTCCTGCTTATCGATTGGAAAATATATGTATTTGTTTTACCGGCAATCGAACTGTTTTTCTTGTCCTGCTTATGTTCATGCTCTCAACAACAGATAGGTAATAGATTGTGACAGAATATCAATCACTTTAAAAGAACGATCCTCTCATTATCCTGCATCAATTAGGCAACTATTTTTACTATAATTCCTCGCATTTTTAAAGTATGAGAATAACTATGTTTCTTTTTATTAAATATTTAGTGATATTGTAATTTCGTTTATTTTCTGACAACTAAGGCAGCATATAATGGATACATGACTAATCAAAATATTAAAAATGAGGAAATTTTCTTTAAGAAAAAAGTAGGTAAACTTTATGTAATATCATTCTACCTATATGGTAGTGAATCTTGGCCAATTTTCTCACAGTAAAACAAGAATCTTGACATAAATTCCTACTAAAAGATCCTGGGAAAATCATGGACTATAAATAAGACTAAGAAGGAAGAAACATAACGAAAGAGATCTTGAAGAAATTTACACTGACAGAGCAATCTGAATGCAAGCGTGACAGAGTGATAGAGATAAACAGCAAGTAACCTACCTAACAAGATACTACAAGTCGTTGGAAGTAAAAGGACAGGGAGTGATGAGTAAATTTCAAACCATATTAAAAACTAAAGTGTCCTATGAAGAGTCATGATTTCCCACGTTTTCGAATGATAATATCCTAAAGAACTAATTAATTAGTCTTGATTGATTTCGTTGTGGCTAAAAAGATAAATATTTAAATATTTCAGATGACATAAAGCCTAAATACGTCACGATACACATTACTGGAGAACAGCTGTTATCCATCCGGCACTTTCAAGAATGGAATATTCTGTAGATCTAGGTAGCTATAAAATAAAGACTATAGCAGACCTGGGTTATTAGAGTGTCTGAGGGGGAGCGATTGCGGGCGTCAGTCGTTCATTTTGTCGGACTCTCTACCTGGAGAAGAAACCATAACTCAGCCGACGGTAGAGTCTCGTCTGGGGAAAAGCAGGCAATAATTTTTGACCGAGCTAAGGATAAACTGTTCCCACTTAAATAGACTTGTGCTGCCTCTGTAGCTGCCGCCAGGCACCATTTGATACCAAACCTTAATGAAAAAATCAGCAGGTTCGTTTTCTCGTCGAAGTCCTGCCCTGTATTCTTGACCCCTTGGGACAATGTTGCCAGAAAATATAGTTCCTTATATTTTTAGGAATAATGTAAAACAATAATTAAGTTTAAATGAAAAGTATGAGACAAAACAGTAAAGTTAGAATAAGTAAGTAAGAAACATAACAAATAAGCAAATAGGCAACCTTTTCTAGAATATAGGATTTTTGGTCTCTGCGTAAGAAATAGAAACCCCCTTTTTTATATTGAGACCTTCTATGAGGTCAGACGAAGATATATCCTCTCCAGTGGCAGCATATTCGTTTTCGGTACTGTTAGGGAGTAACTCAATTGCCATAAACCACACGAGGTGCCAACGAGGTAATTAACATTTTTTTCCATTCAATTTTCAGCAAACCCTAGACAAATTTTATAGTTAATAGAATTTAATAGGTTTTTATTGCTTTTTGGACCCTTCCTTAATTTGTAAAAATGTATTGCTTTGGCGATTCAAATAGTTCTTATTGATTTAAACACTTTTTATAAGTTCCCTGTTTTGTTACAACCATTTATGTAAATTTCCATTGTTTATTTTCTTATTTTTTGGAATTTTGTAATTATCTGTTCTTGTGTACATTGTTTCTCCGTGTGCTCACGTTATTTGTTTGTTTTAATTGCAGTTTTCACAGCTGCACAAGTACTGTTAAAGAAATAAAGCCTTTTGCAATATATACCCGCAGTTGTCAGTTCTCTCACCCGCATGTTTCATGTGGCAATGGCAATTACAGTATCTACCTCGGGCATCCGCCCATGTGGGGGAGGTGTTTGATACCTTCGGAGTCTCATTGACAATTATATTCGGTCTCTAACGACTAACCTCTCCTCTTCTACTGTTTGTTGTTTTGTCTTAAGGTATTTGTCTTATTTGCATAAATATTCTTTAACACGCATATAGTGTTTAAATAGCATACATCTTCTGAGTATCGTTATGCCACTTCGGCGATGCAACAGATTGGTGACGAAGAAACGTCGAGAAAAGCCTTACGCCGAAAACAACAGACTAGTCACGAAAATATTAAAAAAATATATACACATCAGATTTGGATACATAGATTTTAAAGAAGCAAATCAATAATAATAGATTTGCCGTTGGAAACTCGGGCAGAAGGTATGCCCAATTAATATTTTTACGATTTACTGACGAAAACAAACAGTTTGATGACGATTTCAAAATAATCATGAACAGCAGTAAATTTAAAAATGGTGGAAATCCAGAAATGGTTCCTTCAAATTTTATAAATAGCAAGTATAAACACATAAATAATTATTTTAACAAGAATTAGTACAAAAACGGCAAGAAGAATTAGCACAAGTGTGGCTAGAAAAGCAAGAGAATTATCTCAATATCAGCAAGAGAAGCAATTTACTATACTGTTGAAAATTTTCTCAAAACGAGAAACTAGTCCAAATAAACTACATACATTTTCGCCGGTAGCTGTATTTGAATTAAATCGTAATTTTATATAATTTTATATAACCCTGAAGAGGAGGTCACTTTTGATGCTTATTATCACAGGTTAGAGAAAATATTTTCTAACGACACCTCAGACTATAAAAAATTGGCTATTAAGTACGTTTGGTGACTCGAAACACGAACAATACAGAAACTATATCCTACCAAAACAAACCGGAAAGAAATTACTTTTGAAGAAACTATTCAGATAGTGTCAAAAGATTTTCAGAACGCAGCTCTTTATTCAAGACGCGATGGCGGTGCTTAAATGTATCAGAAAACGATGATGAAAAATACACAACATAAGCAAGTATAATGAATAAGGGTCGTGAAATGTTCCGATTGAATGCATTAAGCACGGATATGTTCAAGCCTTTTATTTTTTTGTACAAGAATTAACCTTACCAAGAAAAACAGACGTGCGTGCGAGACTCTTAGCAGATTTGGAAAAAGACCATCTAATAACTCTAAAAAAACAAAAATGGCTTAAGAATGTCCTGAAAATTATAAACATAAAAAAGATACTGCCAATATTGTACAGTGGGATATACCATGCATTAGAAAAGTAAAACCATAAAGTAGTAACTTTAAAATAAATATATGCGACTGTTTGGGGTCAGTTACATCTATACAAGGATTGTCCATGTAAAGATAAATAAATACTTCAGTTGTGGTTGTAAGTGTCATAAATGTTATTTTTGTAAAAGAAAATCAATAGAATACCACAAAATATGGTTCCTTATATTCTGGGTGAAAAAAGTCGCGGGAAAAATATCATTAACGCCTCATTGAATGACATAAAAGTAAATTTTGAAAATTGACACTTATTAAAGCGGATACATGGAATAAAACTGGTAGACCGACATTATGCTGATCTAAAAAAAAAAGTACTACAGGCATTAGCGGCAAAAGACTTGAATTGCTGAGTAAACCTCAGTTCTATGTGGAAAGTCGTGTGTGGGTACTTCAGTCAAATGTGTTTATGGAGGAGAATTTGCAAGGGAAATCGGTCAAACGTGTCCGCTGTAGATGTGAGGACATCAAATTTATTGAATAAAGAACTCATCGAGGTTTTGGTGTTGTTTAAAATACTTTTGCAGAGACGCCAGTAGTCTATCGAGCCAAACTTATGGGATACTAGGCACTGCTTCATTCTATCAACAAACAGCAACCTAGGATCCGTTTGCATACATTACAGACGAAAAGGCTCCTATTGTGGTTAGACGCCTCGTTCCGTTAAAGGCGGAAGAGGAGACTCCTGTTACGAATGGCAACCGAACAAGTAGAATATAACCAAGTGGGTGGATAAAGTTTAAGTCGAAACTTCCTGGTTCGGATAAAAGCATCAATGCTAGCTTTCACCAAGGATAAGACCACAGAGG